>JAUBNZ010000223.1:0-20900 GCA_032355485.1 Bonnemaisonia californica
ATACACTGGATGGTTCGAGTGTCACAGAAGAGTGACACTATGGGGGGTGGTACAGTGTAGAGGGCTTACACCTAGTTGGTGTCAGTGTCACAGAGGGGTGACACTATCAGGGAGAGTGTACCGCGCACTTAGTGTGAGTGTTCCCCACCAAGGGGTGTCAACCAGGCACCGGTGCACCTCGCCGTGCGAGGTGTCACACGTGAGTGGGCTTGGCGACCTTTCCCCCATCTGGCTGATGGGGAAGTAATCGAAATCAGCGGGGAAGTCGGGGGTGCTAGCCAATGAGGCTTCGGCGCGCAACAATGCCACTGACCTTCGTACTACATGTTCTATGTGCAGCGAACTGGATGAGGTTTGCAACCGCAATTTACGATGCTTTTTGCGCCAATGGGTACTGCATTGGGGTCTACCTAGGCTGCAGTCCCTCGTGGGCTTCCCCCTTTGCACACATGCCCGTCGTACGCATTGCTGGATGTCCCGTACCATGGGTACAATCTTACGCCTACCTAGGAACAGATGTCTGCGTAAAACTCAATCAAACAAAAGAGCTAGAACGCCGCCAATCCAAAGCGAGCCGGGAAATCTCTGCGCTCTCTCCATCCTTTCTTCGCGAATCTCGCTTTGCCCCTCGAGAAAAATAACCGTCCTCAGCACCATAGTTGCCACTACCGCCCTATTGGGAGCGGAAAACTGGCTCCACACAAGACCAACTGCAGCCCCCTCACAACGACACATGGACCGAGGTATCTGCCTATGCCTTAGGCAATCAGCCTCCGGTACTTCTACCGCCGCGCGCTGCTAGGAGGCCCGCAAACGCGGTATATAAACTCTGGGGCGCCGCAGGGCAGGCCCTTGCCCTAATCAAATGGACCTGCAGGAATACCCTCCCCAGGTGGACTGCTTCTATCCTCCTGGCTGAACGCCACGACAGACCTACACCACGCGGTAGGTCCTCCTCCAATCTCACCGTCACCAGCCGCATCTGATCTTGGTTTTGGAAATACCTCAACGTGGAAATCTTGCAGGCGGGCTTATCAACGCCCTCTGTCTACCGTGCCTCGAACCGATATGAGTACACCCGCTTCCAAGCCCAAACTAGGGCGAATGCCGACCCTCACAGCACTCAAAGTATAATCAAGATGGGATTCTTCCGGGGCTGGGACCGAGCCGAACACCTCCTCATTGAAACATTCGGAACTTACTTGGGCGCTTGATTTGCCCTCCAACGCAGAATGGGGGTCTCTGGACGCTCCCCCGCCTGTAATAGGCCACATTCCTATCAGAGGAAGCCCGCATCAACCTTCAGCTACTCATCCCCCTAGATTCTGAGCCTCTCTGCTTCTGCGATATCGCTTGCCAGCATGAAACAGCTGAAAACCTGCTACTGCTCTGCATCTCCTGGTCCCCATCCGGGCCATCGTTTGGCGACCTCCTCAAGACCGAATAATCTACCGAGCGTGCCGTTGAATTCAACAACCTTACCCATGAGACCTAGTGTGCCGTTCTACTCGGAGGGACCGGGCCGGACCCGATATCGGGCCCTCCTGCCGACAGCAGTAGCGCCGTACGTCGTACAGGACCAGGATACCAAGGCGAAGTGACCGGGATCGGCACCTCCAGGGGTGGGAAACAGACCCGCGGTCACGCGCCCTCGAACTCCGCGGCCATACGCATCAAGCGGCGTCGTGGTTCCTGGCACGAGTGGCCTGTGAGCGACCACGAATTCTAACCACTACTTTACAGGCTTGACTGAATTTATCGAGTGGCCAAGGGCCCATAATTACGAGGAAGCTTGGTCCAGAGGGCGTATCGAAAGAAGACCCAAAAGAATTTCCGTACAGTTAGATTTCGGGATGGTAAAACAAATCGCACCTACACTGCCGGCTTCAAAAACATATACGCTGCAGCTGTTGCAAGGAGCAAGAAGGCTCTCTCGAAAGTTGGTTTCAAGGATAGAATCTGGACTTAAGAGCATACTGCTAGTTTCTGAAGAACCAAGGAGGCACTGTCCAACCCATAGGAGGAATCACCCCACCCTAGTATGCAGGAGCGAGCCAAACCAAACCCCACTTCCGCACAATCATTACCCGCGGCTCCCGACCAGCGAAAGCAAACACCCAACATACAAAGAAAGTACTCAAACCAAACACACAGGAATTTCCCTCGAGGCCACAATGCGAACGACCTCTACAACACCGATCCCCACTAAGGAAGAACTGGCTGAGAGAACGCTACGGAAGTACCTCCGCCCAACACCACAAGGATCCTGGCGCTGACTAGAATCGGAAATAAAGGCAACAAATCCCCGCTATCGGGATCGAATACCAATAGGGACGATCCATCGAGTCTTCATCGACAGCCCACTAAATGGCAATTTCAGAGCAATGAGAGGCTGCGGATACCACAATGAGGACATAGTAGAGGTATTACATTATTCGCATACAACAGAAAAACTACTCCGTAAGATGAAGACGTGCAATGCGCAAGAAATGTGCGATTACGACCCACTCACCCCCCCCCCCCAGCACGGGAACGCTAGAAGAACAGAGAAGGTGACACACGCTCACAAGAACCGGACCACCTGGATTACCTCCTACAGCGTTGGGAGAGGAGCGCAGGAAGAACACGACACATAGCCTCACGCCAATGGTACAGCGAACAACTGGAAAAACTGAAATTTACCCACCCACAGCTGGAGGCAAGAAGGGTGGAACTCACAAAATCGCCAGTGCACTAGAGGAGGAAAATTCTAACCTCGCATAAGCCAACTAGCGACCAAATAACCCAAACACACACCGACAGGCGAGCCCAAACGACCAGAATTAAAATTACGTCTTGGAACGAAGCCGGAGACGCCTCAAAGACAGACGAAATAAGCAACCATTCTACCAGAGAGATACGGACATGCTGTTAATCACAGAAACAAACCTCCAACTCCATCATGGCTTCGCACTCCTGGGGAGAAAGACGTACGTTCCAGGAGCAAAGAGAGGTAATCGCGGCAGAATATCTGGAGGGTTAGCAATCATCAGTCTCCCAAAAACCCATACACATAAAAGATTCCACATTAGAACAAACAGCGAGGAGCATCCGTCAAGATACCAAGTCCTCTGTACGACAATTGCAGAAACGTATGACGCCGTGGCAATATATTTCTGCTCAAAACTCAAAAACTCAAAAATGAAATTCTTGGACGAGATGCACACAAAAAGGAAAACTGGTCGACGCTGATAATCGGATATTTCAAATCTCGACATTACCTGTGGTGAACCACATCTAACCAGCTTTGGCGCCAGTTGAAACGCTTCTCGAGCGCAACGCAGTTCAAGATCCACGCACCTCAGACACCAAAATTCATCATCCAAGGCAACCAAACACACCGAAGCACAACAGACCTAGCACTATGCGACGCACGGGAACGAAGAATGGAGGTAACGATCCCTTCCGGAGAGTGGACCGGCAGCAGCGACCAAAACCCAATCAGCGTCCGGCTTCAAGACAACCCACATTCAAGCAGGACTGAGCTAAACCGGATCCCCAAACACCTCCTATCTCCTGAAAAGAGCATTGCACGCGCGCACCAGAACTACGCACTAACCCTCCCCCGATTCCACAGGGACCTAATGCGGGCAACAATCCATACTGAAGCAAAACAAGCCATGGATAAGCTTTCAGGAATCATCACTTTCCCCTGGATCCAAATGCAACGAGATCGCGCCCGGCGCCGACAAGACAAACCCTTCCGGAACAGGGATGTAACTCTCCTGTCGAGAGCTCGCAGTGCAGCCTATATGCGTAGAGGGAAGGACGGATATCCAAACTCAGATGCAGAATACAAGGCGATCCACACCATGATAATAAGCATTGCGCGGGCTCGGAAGAGGCGTATGGGAAAAGACCAAGCGGAAATCCTATGCAGCACACCACTCTCAAGCCTTGCTAAGGCGATATGCCCACAACACCGAAGGAAAGAAAGAAGAGAGGCAGATGATAAGGCGAGGGGCGAACGCCTTCGCCCGTCCGATTTCACGCGACATATGGAATCTAAGGAAGTCCCATCAATAATCTCCAACCCTACTCCCTTTAGGCCCCCACTATACTTCCGCCAATTCCTCGAGAAGGGGATCAGGAACGCCCCAAAGGGAAATGAAACACGACGAGATGCCGTCCATTCAGAGATACTCCAAGCCCACCCTAAACTGTTGTCCGAAACGCTGAGGAGAACCTACACCGTATGCGGGAAGTTCTCCATAATTCCGCAACAATGAGGAAAAACGACACTCGTGACGCCGCATAAGAAGGGTCCCCACTACGAACGGCGGAACCATGGCCCGATCGCCCTGCTCTGCCATGCCCGCAAAATAGTCCACAGCGACCTAGAATCCTTGATTACGGAAGAATTCCCGTCAGAACAAATGCAACTCGGCTTCCGGCCTTCCATCAACACCACCATGGACATGACGCAATTCGAAGGAGCAATCAGAAGAAGGGATAAGTTCATGGTAGTAATGGACCTCAAAGGGGCGTACGACACGGTACCCAGGGGTCTGTTGATGAAAGGATGCAGAGAACGACTGAATCAACTAACAAAAAAATATGATACACCTCGCC
This sequence comes from Bonnemaisonia californica, assembly GCA_032355485.1. Classification (NCBI taxonomy): domain Eukaryota; phylum Rhodophyta; class Florideophyceae; order Bonnemaisoniales; family Bonnemaisoniaceae; genus Bonnemaisonia; species Bonnemaisonia californica. The sequence goes on from JAUBNZ010000223.1 coordinate 4,612, forward strand.
CTACTACCAAATACGACCACGAAAATCGGAGAACCCACAAAAACCAACACCCACGCCCATAAAGGCCTACCCCTAGAAGACCCAGTAAGCCCAGTGCTTTTCAACCTCTATATAGACCCTTTTGCCAACAGGTTAATGGAACGACCGGACAGGTCTGTCTCCCGCCTGGTAGGAAAACGCTTGTCCAATGACACACTTCTCCACCTGGCGACCGCCGAAGAACTCAAGATAGGCTTAAACGAATGCTCAAAATGGGCCCAAGACACTGGAATGGTATGGTCTCCACCAAAGTGTAAAATACTCGCCCCAAATGACCCCAACTCACTACTCACATATACGCTCAGTGACCACACACTCTAGGAAGCACAAAGCGTCTCATGTCCGGGAATGACGCTGACATGTCAGGGTTTCACGACCGAGAAACTCGATGCTCGCACAGACAACAACATGTGCCGCTTTTGGTCATTGATTAAAACCTAACACTGCTCACACTTAACCTCACCAACAGCCGCCGGCATGCTGTACAATACATTCCTAAGGCCGATACTGGAATACGAATGGAATATAAATGGATTGACGAACAAGGAGGAAGAAAAGGAAGAAAAGATCGAAGCCAATTGTTTCAGCATCCTAATCAAGAAGAGAAGGACCTTATCTCCCGCTAACTTACGAAAAATGCGATCACTTTTTTCGGATCACACCCCCCACAACGCGCCTCAAGATTCTGACCCACAAGACAGTCAGAAGGCTGAAACAACAAGCACACCGGGGACACGACAACCAGGGCACAGAAGCAGAACGTCGCGCAAAAATACAGGCGATGGATACCATCAGAACACTGCGTGAGAGAAAAGACACACGAACACGAGAGGCACTACACAATACCCAATGCCCCCGCGATATCATCCGCCAAGATCGAGAAACAGAAAACGTATGGCCAAACGCAACAAGGCGCTCCCCATAAGCGGACGGCGTCCTAGCCCCAGCTCTCCGCCCACTGAGCAACAATGCCAAGCACAGGGCCATGTCCATTCGCTTCCACATAGGGCGTTTCTCCATCCCGCCCCGCAACCCAGCTCGCGGAAGGAGAACCAAGGACGTGGCAAGGCCACTCAAAATTCTCCAAAACCCTGAAGCAACCGACTGTCAACTGAGGACAGTAGAAAAAGCAATTGAAAATATCATTGCTCAAGAACAGGCTGCACAACGCACAGCAAGGAGGAAAATTGAAATCAACAACCTGCCAGCGCCCACATTGCAACAGTATGAAAATACAGTGTGGGAAACTGACGGGTTAGATTAGACGACATCCACCAGTGCAGAAGACACAGAAATAGAGGCGGAGACAGACAACCCGACCGATGCTGGCAACGTAGTAGAGAATACGCGAGAGGAGACTGAGGGTACCACAATCTAGAATAGCAATAATTTTGCACCTTCATCACAACAGAGGGCGACCATAATAAGCCTCAAATAAGAGGGGCCCTACCAGGCAATCCTCATTCGTTATTGAAAGGAAACTCCGTCCATCACTCAAAAATCCTGTATAACGCGACGACATTGGGGCATCCGGAAAACAACAAGATGATATGTTTATTTACAAATGCTTCGGATGCGCATGGTCCGTGGTATTAAAAAAACTTCCGCCGGCCGATCTGGATGAACCGTTCGACCAAAAACATCATGAGCCACTATCGATCTTGGCAGGATCTTTTAAAGGATCAAGGTCCAGAAGGTCTACATCAAGGGAAGAAGCGTATGCGATTGTCGAATTGGTTACTCGCCTCGAATATCTCCTCCTCCGAACAGATGGCTTTTAACTTTTTTACAGATCATTAGAACCTAACTTATATATTCAATCCTGCCTCGATTTCTCTAGGAATTTCAATAATGATTTAAAATAACATTGAACGACCGGCCTTGAGACTTACAGCATTTGAGTATACTATTTTTCATATTTCTGGTGAACAAAATTGCTCGACGGACCTTGTAATGCACTGGGCTGTCCCCACAAAGCGGCCTCGCACTCTACAGATATCGGCGCAACTGCGATCTCCTATCGCTGCAGATCTTGACAAGGACTTTCACTAGTCATCAATGAACGAACGTTTTGGTGCGCAGGGGGTTGCATTTTCGGAAGGAGAAGAGACACCTGTCGGGTCTTTGTCCACAAGGTTGTACAGGAATCAAGGTGAGTAAGTATGGGTACCAAGTACGTTTGTAGGCCTTCCTCTCCGTCTATGAGTTATCCGCCACTGCGGCGGAGTAGGCCATCACGGAACTGGAACGACATTTGAAAACATAAGAAGAAATTTATTTTGTAGTGGCTTGGAGGTGGAAATTGCTACATTTTGCAATACATGTCAGCAATGTGCAGCCACAGGCTGTAGTACCTAGCCTTTTCGGGCCAGGTAACACAGGGCTACCCACTGAGGTGCACATGAGTGCCGAGGTGGCAAACCCTTCGGGACTAAAGTTACGGGCAAACGCGCGCGCACCTATATATGCTGATTATTTTGGGTATAAATATTTATTCATTCTTGGGCACCCGTGCACCACATTGTGGTGAACGGGAGGCCAGATTAAGGATTTCGGTTGGATCTGGGATACACTCCAGATCCGAGATCCGGCTGTTTCCATGTGTGCAACTGAAAGGCACACGTGTACACGCGGGATCGGAAGGCCGTCGCATCTGCACCCACAGGTCCACTCCCGGGACCCGGGTATGATGCAGCGGTCCAGACCCGCAACGGCCACATAGTGCTATAACAGACCCTTAGCCGTTACGAATGCTACGGGAAAGCTACCGTCACTGGGAGCTGTGCCGTACAAGACCTTCAGATTGACACCAAACGGCCTGTAGCCACTCATCGGTTAACCTATGGAGGTAACTGAAGAGCTGCGGAACGAGCACCACTGAAAGCAAGTACACAGTGAATAGCCGTCCGCCGGGCGGTACACTGGTTACTGTACCTCGTACAGGCGGGCAACGGCCCTATAACCGTTACAACTGCTATAGGACAGCTGCCCTTGCGGAGACCTGTGCCTTACAGTGCCGTCGGTTAACGCCAAATGTCCGTTAGCCACTCATCGGTTACCCTATTGAGGTAACCAATGAACGGAGGACCGAGCACCACTGTAACCCAAGTACACAGTGACTAGCCGTCCACCGAGCGGTACTCTGTACACCGTATCCCATACAGAAACGGTACCTATGGCTAGGCCTCGGCGTCCCCTGAGTTTCTATCCGTTACCGTAGCAGGTACCCGAAGATGAGTGGCCCGAGCACATCAGTAAGCCACGTATACAGTTGAGTAGCCGGCCACTGGGCGACACTTTGGGGGCCTTTTTAGTATTTATTTAGTGTAAGAATAAGGGTGAATCTCTAGTATTTAAGGATTAGCTAACAGACTATCCTACCTAAAGAGACACACACACCTCCCCCTTCGAACTTACAACTCGGAACCTACCCGAAACGGCCTGCTCGACTACCTTTCCCCTCTCGAGGAAAGGCGTCGAAAGGCATATTCCTCTAGTAGGGCTACGTCTGGCTCGCGGTTTTCGCTTCCTACGCGCCCCTCAGACTTTCCCACTGCACCTCCTCAGCTATAGTGCCAGCTTGGGTAGCGCATTCCCCCTTTGCCGTTGCCCGCCACACTGCGTCGTTTACCGTTCCCCTAGTAGGAACCGTACAACAGCTTCCTTTGGCGTCCCCCCCGAATCCCTTAGCCACAAACGATCCTGTTAGTGGTCCTGAAGATCCCGAATACCCTATTTTTCCCTCATAGGAAAACTAGGGGATCGAGAGACCAGAGTGAAACCCCTGAATCTTCCGCTCGTCGGCTCATCGACGAGAGGCCTCGCATTCCCTCACCCCCAGAGCTTCTCAGCCCGGAAGCGAAGGAAACACAAAAACCTGTACCGCCACACGGCTACCGGATACTAGGGACACCAGTATCCGGAGCATGCCTAGGCACAGTTCTGTAAATACTACAGTTTAAGATTGGGTTTCCAGAACAGACTCCGGCGGCCCCCCTCCCCAAGAGCGGACGTCTCGAACGCTTCTTGAGTTAGGGTGCCTGACCGAGGGGACTCTTCCTTTTCCGTTGCGACGACATGGGGTTCCTCCAGGAGGGAACCCGATGGGTCGGAAGGTTTTTGAAAGGGACTTAGGATCGCCATTGGGTTACGCTGGGCGTAACCCATGACGGTTCCTTTCTGCAAGCACCTTCTGGACCCCGAGAAGTTCGCAACGATGATGGTGAACTCTCGGTTCGGTACGATTTCGCACACACCGTTTGTCAAACGAACGTGGTGGCGGTCGTAGATGACTGCCTTTGGTTCGAGGTAGCACAAACCTCCCCCTTGGCTGGTCACTTGAACAGCCATATGAGATTAGGGGTATTTTGATACCTCTTGCTAGACGGACAGTGTGAGTTGCGAGGTCCGGCGACGTTTTCGGTGCGGGACCCTTGCTACCCTTCCTCTGCACGGCTTCTGTTTTGGAATCCGTGCCAGGTTGGGAGTTCTGGTCAGGTTCGGGGAGATTTTGCGAGGAAATGATTTCAATCTTCCCACCTTTGTGAATCTCCATGAACTGATCTCTGGGATATATGGCATTAACGTGAACGTTCATGGCATCTGTCCCCAGGATGAGTGGAACGGCTAAGTTGGGCGCAACATATAAAAAGGTGCCAATGTGTTTATTGCCCAACCTTAGCACTAACCGGATGCGGTCGGTAATCCTCAAGGAATTACCGTTCGCGTCCGCCAAACTGGGATCCTTTACATTCGTATCTACGAACTGCTCCCACCCTGGGGTCAGCTCGGAACAGCGTACGACGGAGGGACCGGCGCCTGTGCCGACGACGATGCGGACTGGACGTAGTTGTTTCGGGTTCGTTCCAAACGAACCTTTGAGACGAAAATACCCCCTCTCTTAGAGACTAGAGAGTAGTTTCGAAAGCTATCGTACGGGTGTAAACCGGGTAAGACCGACAGCTCCACGGAGTTCGGATAGTATTGATTGAACACGGCGGTGTGTAACCGAAGCAAGGTAGACGGTGAAGTGGGTTGAGTCCAAGTCTCCAGCGGTGGCGGTAGCGTGGTAGAGCGGAATAGGTACCCACCAGAGGCTATTATGCTAGGGAGATAGATGCTCAGCGGAGCTTGTGTGCAGAGGCACACTCGTTGACATGGGGTTTTTAAGTCCTGGGACAGGCGACAGTTGAGGACGGAGAAACTGGGATCGGCCACGGGGAGTTAGGACAGTCACAAGCGTGCGTTGGTGCGTAGGCGAAAGGAGCAAAGCTAGCACGCTGACGGTACGTTGGGCTGTCAAACTCGACCTCAGTTTTCTAACCCTGAGTCTGCTGACTCGTTTGCTGTAGAGTAGTGGGCAATTGAAGCTACTTAAGTACTAATTATAAGTAACCCCTCTTAGGTCCTTCTGTGCCACTTGCACCTTTGTCGTCCATAGTAGCCTAGGGGATATCCCCTATAGTAATTCTAAAATTAACTAATAAAATGCATATACAAATATTCATCATAACATCTCGAACTTGCACGGCTGGTGCCCCATTTGTTCGCCTTGCACACGTGGCGACCGTTTAGGTCCAGATTTGCACTGCTGTGCCATTTATCTCGCCCCAAACGAGGTGTGAATTCCTTTTTGTCGTACACATCCCGTCACAAGAATTACTGCAGCACTAAGAATTCTCGCGTACGCCGTTGCGGCAGATGCACTGGATGAGTATCTACAACTATCGGAGGACTCTGTTCTTCTCTCCACCAAGCGGTTTTGTGAAGAAGTGGTTACTGTGTTCGGTGATGAATATGTCCGGGAGCCGAATGAGGCAGACCTGACCCGCATCATGCGAATAAATTCCGCTCGAGGCCTCCCAGACTGGGTTGGTTCCATCGACTGCCAGCACTGGGAATGGAAAAATTGCCCGATAGCATGGGCGGGCCATTTTAAGTGCAAAGAGAAGAAACCTACGACAGTGTTGGAGGCTGTGTGTGATTGGGAGCTTTGGATTTGGCCCGCGTTCTTCGGGAGCCCCGTTAGTTTAAATGACATCAATATCTCGGACCACTCTACGACTATGGCTGGTATTATGGGCGGGGAATTTCCACCGAGAGTGTCGTACGAGTTGAACGGGGTTGGGAGGACTTTCCCATACTACCTATCTGATGGTATTTACCCGAAATGGGCGATATTCGCCTAGAACATCTCAAATGGCAGAAGCCGCAAGTAACGAGCGTATGCTAGCACACAGGAAGGGGTCCGGAAAGACATAGAGATGGCGTTCGGGGTACTGGTTTCCCGGTTTCATATATTGCAGAGGCCATTGCGGTTCTGGTTCCGCAAGTACATCGGCAACGCATTGCGAGCCTGCATTGTGATACCCAACATGGTCGTGGAAAATCGGAGGGACAGCTACGAGAGCGGAATTGCGTGCCTGGGTTTGGAGGAGGAGGCTATGGCCATCTTTGGTGTTGAGTCTACATTCACGTGGCAGTCACAGTCACCCATGGAGAATTTGCACGGTGGATCTTTACCCGGCGGGACGGGGGCCGCTATAGTGAATGCGCGGGAGGGCAGGGTAACAAGTACGGTGGATCATTTTACTCTGAAGCGGTACCTAGTTGAGCACATATGGGCCAGGGTCGGACAGTAACAATAAAACGACACAACCATCCGAGCAAGGACCCCGTCATCCGGGGTTTCCGCGGCGTGGGGGGCACGAGCCCCGCAGAGAAGTTTTCTGCTGGCTTCTCCTTTGCAGCTAAGCGGAGGGCTGGGAGGGGCCCAGGGCAGGCAAAATGACGCTGTCTACAAAGGCGAATGTGCCCTGAATCAGAGTTACCTCGGCACTCCCACCAGAAACGGTGGAAGTAGGAGGGGCGGCGGACACGTCGTGTTCCGGGTTCATTCGAGCCTTCTTCAGCGCCTGGTTGAGATATTTCTGCCGCACTGCGGCGAAGAACTGGGCTATCTCGGGCCTACCACTCGCTTCGGGACGCAAGAAAAACTACGATCGCGTTCCGTTCTTCGAGAGCATCCAAGTTTCGCTTGGCACACTCAGCCATCGACCGTACGGCTTGCGTGCGCATCTCTTCCTGGCGAAGCATTTTAGCGTTGCGCTTACCCATGAGGAAACGCTCCGTCGTGCTCGCTGAAGTTGATCTCCCAGTTCCACCCTCTTCCCTTCCCTCATCCTCTCTATCACCGGCTTGAGACGCATCCGGTTGCCCATCATATACTGCCGACGGCGTCGTAGACCCTTCACGAGAAGATTCATTGTCGATCGACTACTTCGGGTGTGTAATCCAAACCTTCCATGCTTTTAATGACAACCATTTATCCTTGCAGTACTCCTTCATGCCATAGTCCATGGTCGCAGCCTTACCCATAAGCACGGCTACAGCCATAGATAGGATGTCTTCATCGTTCACGCCGGTAGGGTTGCATGCCTTCACCTTGCGGAGGGCGACGGAAAATTTCTGCACATCGGCAGACAACTCCGCCACGTGCTTACGACAGCTCTCGACAGAGCGGAAGCCGTACCTTCCGTCGAACACAGAAGCAGTGGGAGGCCCTTTCTCGACGAATCGGCGATGCATGGTGTCGAAGAAGACCTTGGACTTCTGGTCAGCGCCTACCACAGGTTCCTCTGATGCCGCGGTCCACGCGAAAGCCAACAACCCATTCTCGTCCAGGTCCCATGCCTTCCCACGCCCCATGCTGTCTTCTCGTTCGGTTCGTTCGCGGCTGGTTGCGGTCGCGGCTGGTGTGTTTGTGCGCGTGCGTGTGATGCGAGAGGACTGTGTCCATTCCGACCACTGGCTGTGCACGTGGCATGATTTGGGCCAATGCGGTGCCTGATCGTGGCACACTATTCGATAGAATAGGGGACTATTTCGCCCTATTTCCGAGAAAATAGAATCGGACTGGTCCCCTATTACTATAGGAATCGTAACGAATAGAACAAATCGCCCGCGGTAGAGTTTCAATTTTCGTCCTATTTCTAAAATCTGTTTAGAAATAGAAATACATCATGCGGTAGAGACGCTCTTAACACCAAAAGACAATTTCTGAACATATTGCTTGCATCCAATCATGTCCCGATTAACTGGCCAATCATATCAACACAGTTCTTGCCGTTCTGCCTCAACTACATGTTTCTGATTGGCACGCTTCTTCCAATCACAACGCAGAAATAATTCCCCTAACACTACCACCCGATTCCGACACTCTCACCAAACCACAACGTACAGTGTTTCCTACGAGTGTCAGGGGCAGCCCGGGGCACCGACTACACACACAAACGGTCCCGCCGTCGTTCCCCAATAAAGCCCCCATATTATTATAAAAGTACATTTTAGCCTACTCGTATGCAATCAACATGCGGACCAACAGGCAACATTCAGGACGGCCCCTGCAGCCACTCAGTGCAACAGGGGCCAAGGCGGTCCCACAATGCCCGTGGTCCGACAACCCAATCTACCCGTTCTCCATCTACATTACAGTGGACTGGGCATTGCTGTACTACAGTTGTCACACAGTCAACCAGAACGCCATCACACACCTCTATAGTGACGCCCTCTACTGTAGGAGATCGCATTTGAAACATTTGGAATCGAGAACGAGATTAAAAGTTTCAATAACACGTTTCATTAAGGCGTAACGCTTTATCATACACCAGGTCCCTACGTTCTCCGTATGACACTTTTGGAATCGAGCGACTTGATTCCAAAGTCTACAAGTTGCCCTAGTCCATGGTTGCCCAAAATTCTAAGTTATGATAAATGCGACGTGGGTTACACAGATCACCGTAACCCACTACGCTTTAAGCAACCACTGGAGATGCTCTTAATGATAAGTTATGACAAAACGGGGTGGGTTGCTAGGATTCTTGTAACCCACAGAGCTTTTGCCAACTACCCGTGTAGTAACGGCCCTTATAAGCCTCCAAATTCGTCAAGTTGACCCATTTTCGAGTCTGATGTCACGTCACTTGACTTTTATATATTGTGAATTGCGAAGAGGACAATAATTTACATAACATTAAGAGGGGCCTTCTTGGAAGTTCTCTACCTTGACGGTTGCAATAACATGTGATCACAATAGTTATGACGCGGACAGTATGTCAAAGAAGACTTGAATCAGTTGACCCAGGTAGACGTCTGGCCACCATATGATGAATCAAATAGACCCCAAGCACCCGAACCCCCCTGTACTCTTGTCATACGTTGACACCTAATAGACCTAGATCGGCTGGTTAAAAGTCTTTTGTATGCCCTAATGTCAACTTGACCAGAAATACCCCGTTGGCATTGTCAAGGGAATGGGATATTCTGGTTCTTGCCAACATTTTTTATGATATTATTGACTCCACTTTTGCGGTGATAGGGTAGGGCTTATCAGGAAGCTCTAAAAGCTGGTGTATGGTAGCGGTAACGGGTTACAAGTTGCCAACATGTCTCATCCGGGCAAGAGGAGACCAACATCATGTTGGGCTCCCCTTGCCCGCCTTACACAGAATCTGTATTATGTGTGGTTTATTGCTGTCATCGATTTCGATGATGCCTTGTTGTTCCCCAGGTGTCATCTATCAATAGTGCATCCTTCTGTTCATCCAATGCATCCATTCGGAACATGCTGTAACTTAACATGACACGATACCACATAGGATGTTAAGTTACGGCATGTTCTGTTACCGTGCCGTCAACACATTGCAACTAAATGCGCTTTGAACAGTACGTTAGTACCACAGGCGCGCAACCGAGTGAGCACTGTGCAGTAATGTTACGTACGAGCATACTCCACCCCCTACCCCACCTCTCTACTAATGCCATATAGAATCGTCCAAGTTGTTTTGTGCTGCTTCCCCGCAAACAGCGGAAAACAGTACCCCTCGAGGCGTATCTCCCCTGGTCTCGACAGGATGACAAGCCAAGGGGTACCCTAGGTAGTTCTACCCGCTGGACTGTTCTAGTAAGTTTTGGGGAGGTCAATCTCTTACATATTCCGGGTATGAAATACTGAATATGACACCAAATATGACAGCAATCTTAAGTTTCTGGCATGGCCGCCCTTCTCAGTCGTTCTGCGGTAGTACCAGAAAATCTCGGAGTCAGCGATACACTCAACTTTTCATATCGCACGTTGCAGCCAACGAGAAATAAACAAGATATTCGTGCGTTCCCTTTTCGCAATCAGGTTCTTCAAAGTGACCCGTTTATGACCCCCTCGTTGTATAACCGTATACAGTACTCAGAATACAAAAGGCAATTCGTCAGCATCATTCTGCCTCAGCCTTTCCGAAAAGAGGTAGACCAGGACTCCGGGATGAACTTGCCTTTCCAATACAGCAAGAAAATGAAGACTTGCTTGGTCTTTATCTTTCTGCAAACAGCGTTGGTATTAGCCGCAAACCCGATTACGACTCCCATCGCCGAGGGCGATGTGAATGTAACAGTCAGACGTTTTGCTCAAATCTCATCTCCAAACGGGTCTGGTGCGCGAATCAATGCTATCGTTGGAAGAGGATTCAACCTATTCGTTTGCACAGACACAACCGGCCAAATATATAGAGTTGACAGATTTGGTCGTGTCCAGTTATGGTTTGATGTCGCAGCTGCGGTAGCAAGTGCTACTTCTCGGGAAATGGATTTCACAAACTTTCTTCATGGCGGACTGCGGAGCGTTGCCTTCCATCCAAGGTTTTCTCGTAATGGACTATTTTATACTTCGTATATGGAGACCCGACCCACAGATGCTGAAAATTTTGAATATCTTTCTGATGCTCTTGATCCCATCGCTGCGGATAGCGTTGTCATTGAGTGGAGGTATGACCGAGCAACAAGGCGAGTCGATGTGACCAGCTACCGGCAAGTTTTGCGGGTTGGCATGCCAGTATATGACCATCCTGTAAAGCAAATCGCGTTTCTTGGGCGATTCCTTTACATTACCCACGGTGATGGATCCGTGCAGTCTGCAACTGCTGGCGGGGGTCAACAAAATGACGCCCTTGGAAAAATTTTACGGATTAACCCGTTGCAGTCTGGATCTCGAAGCTACACTATCCCGTTCAGCAACCCATTGGTCCGTAATCCGAACTTCCTTAGCGAGATATGGGCATACGGTTTCCGCAATCCACATCATCTCTGTTTCAGTCGGCAACGTGAGCTCATTGCTGTTGATGCAGGTCGAGACAATGTTGAAGAAATCAATATGGTTGTCAAGGGGGGGAATTATGGCTGGTCTGAAAGAGAGGGAACATTTGTTCACAAAAGTTCTGGGGGGATTGTCAACGGAGTTGATAAGCTTCCTGATAATGACGCTGACTTCGGGTATCAATACCCAGTCGCACAAGTTGGACACGAAGGCAACATTGGAGATGGGTTCGTAGGGCAGGCCATCGCGGGGGGTTGCCCGGTTGAAAATGGCTCCCCACTAGACGGGCTCTACTTGTATGCTGACTTCCCTCAGTCTGGGAAACTTTTCTATTCCACACTTGTCGAAATGCGTGATGCAAAAGTTACAGGAAATCCGCTCGAGTTAACTCAAGCCAGGACGTCTCAGGCTAAAATATTATTTGATCATGATGATGATCCGTCTACTGCACCGGTTTCTCTCGACACCCTAGGTGATGTCGTCCGGTTTGACCGAGGACGCCGTAATTTACGCAGAGTGGACATTAGATTTGGCAGGGGAAGGTTCGGGGAACAGTACTGGTCCAGTAAGACTACTGGGATGATCTATCTGATCACTAACTCGTTGCCGAGTATCAGTAATCGCCAAAGACAGTTGGATTTGTTACGATTTTCAATTTTCACTGACAGAAATACCTAGATGAGTTTCGCGTCATATGGATTCAATTGGATTAGAACTAGGATAGAGTGACATCTGTTCTGGAATTGACGTTTTACGGTACGAATATTCATCTTACGAGAAGAGTTGTTTATATGTAGAATACCCGCATATGACTTTCAGGTGCGTAGAAGCGGTGAACTATGGACCATCGGCTCAATCATGCAATGTTCATCAATGGAATTCTATCTAATTCGATTAATAAAATAATGATAACCTCGCGCAAAACGAAGCCCGAACGTCGGGTAGTGATTCTTGCTTTCGGGTCTCGAAGGAATCACGACTAGAGCATATGTAAACGATAACATAAAAATCGCATGAGTCAGTGATTAACGATTCAGATCGTTGTTGTACCCTATTATCTGGATTCCGTGTCCGCTCCAGGTTTTCTCGATCCTGCACACTGCATGGAGGCGCCGACCACCAATACGCACTTCACATGAGCAAATGTATTGTGGCCAGCTGGCACTTACACTCACTGTCTTGCCGTACGCTTATGGTGCTGTCGCACCAAAAATCATCTCTATGACTTCGATTTGAATTGAAGTCTGATCCTGTTCCAACAGTACTTAGACTGTTCATTGACTGTTCATTGATCTAGATCTAGTGCCTACAGTACTTAGACTGTTCACCGATCTAGCTCACTTACACTCACCACCATACCTGCTGCTAGAGTATATAAAACAATCCGTCACTCTGTCTTATGGGCAGAGAACGAACAGGCCAAAAAAAACCGACCTCACCCATCCAACCCAATCTACTGACCTCGGTCTAAAGATCCATATGCCCGCTGGGCGAGCAACCCCGACCCCGACAGACAGGTTGTGTAGACCGTCCACTTCCTCAGAAAGTTCTGCCTGTTCAACCGCGGATGAACACACGCAGGACACAACGCTCCTCGTCGCCCCTAGCGCACCCGCTCTCGTACACCAGTCGCCACCACCAAGCCCCAGCCGCCATGGTGGGCGACTCGGCCTCGCAGACCAGCACCGTTGCTGTGTCTGTATTCGCTCCTATCTCTGCGCCTGTGCTCCGCAGTGTCGACCCTATCATCGTCGCCAAGTTCCTCAAGGAACGTGAGCGCTATGAAATCGAAATCTCCTCCAAGCAAGGGGAATTACCAACTCTCAAGGCACTTCCCCACACCGCCAGCATCGACCGCACTTTGCTGAAGTCCCTCTTCTACATGGGAAAATTCGAAAACATCGCCGAAGAAGCCGCCATTGTCAATGATTTAACTGACGAGAATGTCCAAGCATACATCAACTCGCCCGTACATCGGTCCGAAAAAGGTGTCGTCGACCATGTGGCGATCGAAACTGTCCTCGCTGACTGCGCCATGCCCATGAAGATTGTGGATGTCGATGCCCGAATCACAACCTATTGTTCCGACTTTTTCGAACGCCTCGAAAGTATTGGCTGCGGAGATTTCCGTGACCATAAACCGAAGAAGGCCGTGCGCTTGCTTTTGTAATATGTAAAACCGCCTGCACTCAAGCGCGAGCTCCAACGGCGAGTCGAGTTCGACCCATCACTCGAGAAGAATTTCAAGTCTTTCATTCGAGTATTCATACAGGATGCCGTAAATTGCGAAGTCTACGGCCACGATAAGAGCGAAAAAATCACCGAAAAAGACAGTGGCTATCCTTCAATCGTCAACAAAGGGAAGCAACAGCACTGGCAAGGGTGCGAGTTCATCGAGCCCAAGAACAAACACGAAGCAGCTACTCCTATGCCTATGGCCGAAGCACAAGGAAGAAGGGAAGCGCCACTACTTTCGGGAATGTGAAGAATGCCCTGATCACGTGAAGGACAAGATATTCAAAGAATTTCGAAACAGCAAGAAGGCGAGCTTCAAGCGAACTATAACCAAGACATCTTCGGATGAGTCCGCAAGAATCCTTTTGTCTGCTAATTTTGGCGGGAGGTACCGTTCAAAAGTGTGCGCGGACAATAGTGCCGACGCCAACATCCTCGATAATCGAACTCTTACCAAGCTCAAGAACGCCGGAGTTGAATACACTCCCGAGAATCTTCCTGGTCCCCGAACGTTCGACATAATCCTGACGGTAAGCCAGTCAAGCTTTTGTGTACCTGTGCAATATCCGTCGACGTCGAGCTCCACATTCGTCACGGAACTGTTCTGATTCCCTGAGGCGTTCGCTGGATAGTAACAAACCAGTCTGCTGGAGAGCCGCTGTTGGGCCGGCCTCTCCTTGACGCAATCGGTCTGAACAATCGTGACATTCTTGCCGCCGCCGCCGAAAAACACTCAGGCTCCGTTGATATCTCAACCCTTTTCGAAAAAATGGATAACTTTGACTAGAATGGATGTGTCTCTCGAGTACTCGAAGGCGTCTACCACGCCGAAGGTGGTGCTGACGACAAAGACCTGGATTACAACGATGGATGGTTTGACCTGGGACCCGAAAATCCAGTCGAGAAGGAGACCATTCTAATGAAGAAGATGTCCGAAGCAATCGCGAAGGGAATCTCTGAACACGGCGCTGAATCACTCGAAGGGCTAATCCGTGAGTTCACCGACGTTATCAAGATTAAGCTTGGCGCAGGAGAACCTGCCGACATCGAACCTCTTAGAGTCCGGCTTAAGCCTGATTCCATTCCGGTGCGGGCTAATCAGCGTCGCTACCCTGCACCGAAGCGCGTGTTTACGACTCGTTATGTTCGAGAACTGACAAAAATGGGATTCGTGAAAAAGGTAACCTCTCCTGAATGGGTCTCGGCTCCATTGATCGTTCCGAAACGCCCGCCGGATACGTACCGGCTCACTCCTGACTATCGTCCAGTCAACCGTGCAACAATTCCGACTTTCTGGCCTATGCAGAATATCGAGGGAGAGCTCTGTGATGTTCGCGGGTCCAAGGCTTCGCTGGAATTGAATTTTGCAGCGGCTATTGGTAACTCCCTCCGCATCCAGATAGCCAGCCGCTTTTCGCATCCATGAAACCCGATGATGTCGTCATGCCGACTCGAACCACACAAGGTGGCTGCAACGCAGCAGCAAACTTTCAAGAGAAGGTTGAGAAATGCTTCATTGAGCTCAAGGAAATCCTTAAGGCCTGGCTCGACGAATTCATGTTCTACGCAAAGGACGAAGACCACCTCCTCAAATTTCTCCGCCGATTCTTCGAGATTTGCCGTACCAAGCGTCTGGTCATCTCACTACTAAAATCCGATTTCTTTCTATCTGAAGTGTCATGGTGCGGACGTCTGATCAACAAAGGAGGTATGCGTTTCAACCCTAAGAAAATCTCGGGCTGAAGGACTGTCACCCGCCGCGAACTGCTGCTGAGCTTTGCGAATACGTTCATGGAGTGAACTGGATCTCGACAAGCATCCCTCGTTTCGCTGAACGAGTCGCTCCTCTCCAAGAGCTTTTGGAAGTTGCCTACATTAAGGTAAATGGAAGCCATAAGAAGAAGTCTAGTGCTAAGTTTGCACTCTCCACTCTCCACTCTTGGATGGAACGAAGGACATGAAAAAGCATTTCAAGACCTCCAAGATCAGATCCAGGAAGCGACAAGCCTTTGTCACCGTGATCCCGAAATGGTTCTCTGTATTAGCACAGATGCTTCCGACAAGCACTGGGCAGTTGCTACAACACAGTGCTCCAAGTCTGAACTCGAAAAACCTGTCGTCGATCAAGCCCACTAGCCTTTGGCGTTCCTCAGCGGACTTTCTCAGAACGTGAAGAGCATTGGTCTACATACTAAAGAGAGGCCTTTGCCATTGTGCAAGTTTTTCGCCGACTTCACTATCTTTTAACATGCGATTAGACCACGCGTTTCTTTACCGATCACCGAAAGCTCCTTTTTACTTTCAACCCCGTCGAAATGGAGCCATCTCTCGGGTGCCATAAGGTCTTGAAGGTCGTCCGCAGGGCATTTTACTTAAGCGCCTTCACTTACAATATCGAACACGTCCCGGGAGACGTCAAAACCTGTCCCGATATCATGACGCGCTGGATGCGAGGTTATCGCAAGAAACTCTCTATTTGCCCTATCGCCCCTGCTCTGCCATTCAATGGTGTGCCTGTCACACCGGACTCCGAAGATTTCGAATGGCCTTCTTTGACAGAGATTCTCGCCGCTCAAGCAAAGCACAGGACTGCTGCGCCAAAGTCTGCAACACATTATGAAGACGGAATTTTCCAATTCAACGGATCTGTTGTACCCAGCCATATGCGGCAGGGGCTACTGGGCCCCGCGCCGTGGTGACCTCAGAGGCGCACGGCGCAGGGTACGATCCGACAGTTACGTGCCTCCCCCGTGCAGGACGTTTCTGAACGGGAGCTATATTATTTATTTTTTCCGTGGACACACGTGCACCTTACAGTGCACGTGTGCCCGGATCGGGGACTTACAGGCCGGATCGGTACGGACTGCCGGAA
>JAUBNZ010000224.1:0-10298 GCA_032355485.1 Bonnemaisonia californica
GTAGAAACACACTAAGTCTAGTCTCGGTATCAATAAACACATGATAATAATAGTGTTAGTAGTTAGTAGATACAGCAGTTACAATAGTAGAAGTATAGAAGTAGTAGTGCGTATTAAGCGTAGTAGTTAGTTAGTTAGTAGATGTAGCACTAACTATAGTAGTAGTACAGTAGTAGTAGTGCGTGTTAAGATTTTAGGGAAGCCGAAACGTAGGGAGGCGGTTCGAACCAGGTAATAACACTTCAGGAAGCAAGCAACTATTCAGTAGAGTAGCGCCATATGTCCCTTAGCGGTAATGTACTGAATAGCTGCTTGCCAAGAGGGCAAACAGATATTGAGCTTTGCTGCTGCTGATTTTTTCTACGGGACGGATTTTGGCGCGCAGGCTAGAAATTTAGTAAAAAACAATAAATTGTGCGGAAGCGCCGCCCCCTTCGGGACTCATACTTAGTACAATCATTATATATAGGTAATTATTGAGCATTTGGAACCAATTTAGATGGACCTCAGGATAACTATTGATGACCTTTAACGTCTTCCAAAGGCCAAAGCAGATCTAATTACTACAATAACGTCTAGAACATTTTCACCCAGCCTTGTGGGGTTATGGGAGGCAATTCTCTTTACAGCAGAGAAAACCCTCTCGCTGGCACAAGAAGAAACTGGAGTGGCATAGATTCGACAGCATATACAAAAAATAGCTGGATAGTTTGCTCGCCTTTCATGCCAAAGATTCAAAACAGCATATTCGTCCGCAATAAATTGCTCTTTCGAGATTTGCATTGCTCCGACGTCTATCTGCAGATATTTCGAAACTTCGTCATCAGATCTACATCTCTTAGCATAATGGGTATCTGCATACGAAGGCAGGGAAAATGTACGCTTTTTCGGAAGCACGCAGTCGCTTCTTCTTGACGGAATAGGACGTTCTGGTAAACCCTCACTGCCTCCAACTACCTCAAAACAGACATCTGTGTCTTCTTTGTGCATACGCACCATTTGGCGGACAAACCGTTCCCCACGAGATTTGAGCTCCTAGCGGCGAGACGTTTCAAGTGTAAACTGTAATTCCCTTAATAAAGGGGGCAAAACACGCTGCAAGCCACATGTCATGAATGACATTTTTTCTGACATTTTTCTAACATTTTGCGACACATATCCCTAGACAGACCGCCGGGTGCTGCCTCACTGCTGTCAGGACTACTGTAATCATTTCCACCAATACGTATGCGTTGAAACTCTTCTTAGCATTGTTGAAGAATTGGAAGGACAAGGTGGACGGTTGGCCTACTTGAAGCCTTCAATTGTTGCTGTGCATCTACAAGAGGCTCACATGCATCCAATACTGCTTTTAGGGCTGGAAAACTTGTAGATAGCCCAGTTTGATCTACTGCAACAAGAAGATAATCTCTTGCAGCAAATTCTGGTGCAGAGGTACGCTTAGAAATTTTATTAAAAGCCAATCTCCCTGATTTGACAAATCGTTTTTGCCACATGATACGTCTTTCAAAATCTCTTCCACCTCCTGTATGAGACTGTGCCCCTCACTCAGCTTTTGATTCCATCCACTTTGTTTAAAATTACGGACCAATGTCTTAACTGCTTTTTGATCCTTGCAAACCCAACGCATATCAATTTCATCCTCACATTTTTAATGTAGGTTTTCATAACAGTATTAAATTGATTTGCCACGCATCCCATCCACCTCTCATCAAGCGGGGATACATTGGAACTGATGGAGGCTCCGGCGATATTTCGCATGACAGCATAATAGTCTGTTACCAATGTAAAGTGGGCCATTAGTGCATCAAGCTCAATACCATATCGACGGAGCAGGGCAGTGCTTAGCATCAATTTAATTTGCGAAGCCGCTTCTCCATCAACACATTCAGATAACAATAGTGTGCTGCATAGCATTCGAACAGAGGCCCCTCCAGAAGATGCTCCATTACTGAAATCGAAGTAGTGCAGCGTGAGGTCATAATATTTCTTGTCTTGAACCTTCATAGTGAGGCCACCTGTATTCATGCATTCCCCTGTCTTGAGGTCCTGATCCAGAAAAGTGCTTTTAAATTCTGATCGAGTACGAGTTGCAAGTTCAATCACTGCACTTCTTACCGCATTTCTGGGCGGCATCAAAACTTGTACGTCAATGACGTCAGAGACGGGAGTCGCTTGGCCCCCCTCAAACACTGATTTGACAAACTGTGCCATGCCATCAGATTTATCCGAAAATGAGAATGGCACTAGATCCTCGGCAACAGCCAATGCTGCACTGGTACAGATTGTTTTCTTCAGAGAGCTGCACAGAGATCTTGGAAGCTGCTTCTGTCCATCACTGGAGCCCTTCGTATGAGTCCTTGTATGAAGTTCTAGGGTACTTGTACCGCTGTTTCCGGCCTTGAAGCCCTACACAGCATGCTTCATAGAACAGGAACCGCTACTGTAGTATTTGAAGAACAAATAACCAATTGTTTTGTGGGTGTTCTGGTAGCAAATTAAATCGTAGCTCTTGTAGGTCTGCGATTGATATTCCTTCCCCAAATTAAAAGTACCCCAAGGAACGGTGCGGTATAATGAATTTTCGGTTCCAAGGTCTAACATGGATTTCTGGGCCTCCAAACGGGTGAGGGTGGCCAATGGACGGGGTGTGCTTTTCAGATCTTCCGAGGGAACGGCGCCAAAGAGTGGGGAAATCCGGAGAATTTTAGAAGGCACTCGACCCGTCTGTTGACTATATCGTGACTGAAAAGACCTCCATTTGTTTTTTTGTGCTATCTGGAAGCGAGAAGAGGGGCAGATAGACATATTACAGAGAGGTTGGGTGGCGATGGGTGCCTGGGTCGCAAATGAAAGGGAGGTAAGGAAGATTAGAGAGAGGCTGGAGGCGACTTCCTGACTGGGTGTCGAATAGATTGTGCAGTGGTGAAGTGAAAGCTGAAGACAGATCGAGAGCGGATAAGAAAGGTGGAAGCGGTGGGACACGGATTGGGTATACTAGATTTTTTTCGATGCTTTTATACGAATCGCTAATGGTTTATTCGCATGCTTACTCTGTTAGGGTAGTAAAGCATTTTTCTCATCCGATTTTAAATTTGAACCATATCTAGAGTCCAGATATGGTTCAAATTTGAAATCTACGATCCGATCGTTAGTGAACATTGAAGGTCAGAAATTCTGCCTTGATTTTGACTCAAAATCAACATCAGGGGAAATACCTAGGTCAACATTGTTGACATCGACCTATGAGGCCCACCTGACTGCTGGGATTCCGCCTATAATATTGGACCCAGATTTCATACCCAACCAAGCTCCAACAGAAACCAAGAAAGTGCTCATATAGGCTCGAATTTAAACGGCAGTATTTTAATATTTTATCCGGCTCTTATTATTTACCGATTAAGACGATAACAGGGCCCAATGTTTTTAAATTTGGCAGACCCGGAATAACCCAAATATATTTTCTGGTCGTGTGAGACCGGCCCGTATTTGCCCAAAATGCAATGAAACCAGTGAAAATTATGAGTTAGACGGCTCTATGACATCCCTAGCTGCCATCTTCCAATGGCAGCGCAAGTTTAAGATCTGTCCCGAGTTGACCCTGTGAGAATGGAAATTAAAGTTCTTTTTCAAGTTTAAAAACTGTCCTGGGGTATGGCAGAGTAAAAGTACAGTGCCATGCAATGTGTCATGACATGATGGCGCTTTTTTCTACGAATGACATGGCAATGAAAAAACACCCTTCCGGACTCCCACCTTCCAAACGGGCCTCTTCCCCACGGAGTTCCGCAAAGACCGAAACCACGTTTGGCGATGGTTTGAGTAACTGATACCTTCAGATCGTATTTTTTTGTTGCATTGAACGCTGCATGCCAGTGGCATTTATTGGATTGCAGCTTGTACATTGCTCTTCAAACGTTCACCGTGGTTTTGCACTGCAGTGCACGGATCGCAATCTCCAGCACACTGGAAGCGGGGCACCATTGCATGTCACATTGACGGCACAGAGATCGGAGCAGCTACCCGGTTCTTCCTCCATGCGACCGCATATGCCGCGCCGAAAAATGTTACCTTCTACTCCTGTCCTGCTTTTCTTCATATTGACAGCTCTACTTCAGGGAGCACAGAACAGTGATGCAGCGGAGTGGTCCAAGCTGAAAAAATGTTCAGACCTCGGGTTTTGTCGCCGTCATCGTCAGTTCCAAGCATCTACCAATGCCGTGTATGTTCTCGATAAGGGCACGCTCAAGAAGGATTCATGGCGGGGCTCTCATGCAGTTACTGCTTCTCTCATTCCGAAAGATGCAAGTCGTACACATCTTCTCCTTGCAGTTGTGGCCCTGGGCTCGGGGGTTTTCCGTGTGGCCATAGATGACCTTCGTACGCCATTATACGAACGACACATTGTTCGTGATGTTATTATGGATGAAGTGAAACCATTGCCTCTGGACAAGGCCTCTCTACATGTGCATGACGGATATGCATCCCTCTCTATGGATGGTTGGGGATCGAATGTTAACTTCTATTTTGACCCTTTCAGAGTCGACCTGGTTGCGGGCGATGATATACTTGTTTCCTTGAATAGCGAATCCCGACTGTTTGTTGATGCATTTGAGGTGAAGCCTTCACCACCGCCAATTCCTTCTCCCGATGCATCACCGGATGCGTCACCGGATTCGCCACCCAAGGGTTCACCGGATGCATCACCAACGTTCTCTGAGTCGGATGGAAGTGGTGATTACTCTTCCGATCATGACGTGGAGGGCAATATCATAGATGATGACGATGATTATGATTACAGATACGATGGCGATGGCGTTGCACGAATGGAGAAGACGGAGAATGCGGCTGTGATCGATGTACCGCAGCGTAATGGATGCTGGGAGGAGAAGTTTCAGACGCATAATGACCCTAAACTCAGAGGACCAGAATCTGTGGGTACTGATATCCAGTTCCCATTTGCTGAACATATCTACGGTATTCCCGAACGTACCGTTCGCTTCTCCCTGGAGGAGACGATCAATGCAGAGGGAGAGGTTGTCTCCGAGCCTTACCGGCTTTATAACTTGGACGTTTTCGAGTTTGAATTGAGTAGACCGCTTGGCCTATACGGCAGTATACCATTCATGGTGGCGAGAAAAGGGAATCAAGCTGTAGCTGTGTTATGGCTGAGTACTGCTGAAACTTATGTGGATGTATACCCCGGGAAAGATGGTAAGGGTCCAAGGACACACTGGTATTCGGAGACGGGAATTATTGATACGTACCTGCTGTCGGGCCCAACTGCGTCGCATGTGTTTGAGCGATATCTTTGGTTGACTGGGCCTCCAGCACTTCCGCAGCGTTTTGCACTCGGCTATCACCAATGCAGATGGAATTATCGGGATGATGAAGATTCCAGAGCGGTAGATGCAGGCTTTGATGAACATGATATCCCATATGATGTCTTGTGGTTGGATATCGAACATACGGATGGGAAGCGCTATTTCACGTGGGATTTGGAGAAGTTCCCGGACCCTACAGCACTGCAAAAGCACGTTGGCGCTCGAGGCAGAAAGATGGTGACAATTATTGACCCTCACATTAAGCGAGACAACAAATACGTGCTCCATCGCCATGCGACAGAGCAGAAGTATTATGTCATGAGGCCAGATGGAAAGCCATTTGACGGATGGTGCTGGCCAGGCTCGTCGAGCTATTTCGATTTTACATCTCCGGCAATCCGAGAAGCATGGGCCTCTCGTTACAATCCAACGGACTACCCGCATTTTACGGAGTATTTATATACCTGGAATGACATGAATGAACCATCTGTGTTTAACGGACCGGAGGGCACTATGCATAAAGACTTGATCCATGCTGGCAACGTTGAGCACAGACATGTCCACAATATCTATGGGCACTACTTCATGCAAGCGACATACGAAGGTCTACTGAAGGGTCACGGCGGGAATGACAGGCCATTCGTTTTGTCCCGTAGCTTCTTCGCCGGGAGCCAGAAATTCGGAGCGATCTGGACGGGCGATAATACAGCCGACTGGGATCATCTAGAAAGCACTGTGCGAATGTTGCTGCCTTTGCAACTTTCTGGCATGGTGTTTTCTGGTGCGGATGTGGGAGGTTTCTTTGGGAACCCCTCTGGAGAACTACTAACTAGATGGTATCAGGCGGCCGCATTCCAACCTTTCTTCAGAGGCCATGCTCACCTTGACACGAACCGTAGGGAACCATGGCTGTTCGGAGAGCCGTACACGAATCATATATCTGCTGCGATCCGAACACGCTACGAATACATTCCGTTCTGGTACACTCTGTTCGCTGGCAATGCGCTCGGAGCTAAACTGGCATTCGGGGAGAGCTTTAACGGACCACCAATGCGACCGATGTGGTGGGAGTTTCCGAACAATTCTCACGCCGACATGGCTGAGAAACAGTGGATGGTCGGCAACGCGTTACTGGTCGCACCGGTATTAAGCGAGGGTACGTCATCACATATGATTCACGTTCCGAGCGGAGAGATATGGTACGACCTGTATGACGCGGCTGCAGGTGGAAAGGCTCTTTCAGAGAGTGGGTCGGTGGAGTTTTCCACTCCGCTGGAGCGTATGGTAGTGCTACAGAAGGGCGGGACAATCGTACCAAAGCAGGAGCGGAGACGAAGAAGCACGGTAGCCATGGCGAAGGATCCGTTCACGCTTGTGGTTGCGCTGGGGGCCAGTCGCGAGGCGGAGGGCGAATTGTATCTCGACGACGGGCGGTCGTACGACCATGAGTCTGGGAAATTTGCTTTACAAAAGTTTACATTTGGCGATGCGGTTCTGACGGTGAAGACTGTCGGCGGAGGGGGGACGCAATTCACAGGGAGCGATGCGATGGTGGAAAGGGTAGTGATCCTTGGGTATGGTGCAACAGCCCCGTCGGCTGTGCGAAATGGCGAGCGGGAGCTGGCGTTTTTGCATTCAGAGGCTAGCGGGGTGCTAACAATTCAGAGGGTTGAAGAGGCCGTTGCAGGGGTGGGATGGAGGGTGAGGATTTTTTCATGAGCTGTGGTGTATAGATAGGTTTTTGTGGTGTAAATAGGCACAGAAGCTGGTGGTCGCTTGTGAGGGAATGCGCAGGTAGATTTCCGCGCTGGTGGATGTATTGAGGTGTTCTTTTGGACATTGTTGAGGTTTGTCGCGGCATTTGAGAGGGAGGAATGTGTCAGCGCGAAGTGGAGGATTGTATTGTGTGGAAGATAGACAGGTAAAACAATTAGAGAGTGCTGTGTTGAGTGACGTCACGCTTGGCAAATGATTTGTTCGCGAACCTGGTTCTAAACACGTTCGAAAAGTAGATACTCTAGTTACTTTATTAGAAAACTCTGAGATGCATGATGCAAAAGATCATACAGTAAACTTACAGTAGAAGTGGGCGAATGAGAGAGCGAGGAAGGTACAGATTCTGTAACTTTCGAATGTGCATCATTCCGCCGTTCCGCTAAGCTTAAAATATTGAAGAAATTATGTTGGGCACAAGGGTAAAGTTAACTGACCTTGTCATACATGATCTGCTCTGTCCAGAAAAGAGCAGATGAGAAGCTGTGGACCACACAGTTTGCCAGTAATGAGCACTTTACAGCAGCAGATGCCTGAGACGGTGGAAAACAGCATCGCAGGGTACGGAGGGGTACAGCACACGTAGCACGCTGCCCTCATGCTATACGCTATTGGGCACCAGTGCCTTGACCCTTTCCTACACTTCACCTTTATATATATAGCGCCACAGCCACCACACAAAACGAGCAACAAGGGAGCCCCCTTCGCCTTGTGAATGTCTACCGACCTGCCCCTTCCCTCCTGCGGCAGTAGCCATGCATACCGCATCCTCTCCCGCCTCCGCACTCTGCTTCACTCAAGCCGTCTTCCTCCAGCCCTCAACCATCCCCAAGTCTAACATTGCCCATTCGCGCCCCCGCCTTCACAAATCCTCATTCTCCCCACATCCCCACCCGTCTCGAGCAAACCTCCCGCAAACCCCAGCCCCCCAGCCCCGCCACTGCCACCGCACACCCCCAACATGCCACTCCAGCTGCCACTCCAGCCACCACTCCAGCCACCCGCACACCACCATCCCGCCCGCCCAGCTAGCACCACCAGCACGGCTACTCCGCGCCATAACCGAGCTGCGACGTAACGCCCGTGTAGCATCCGCAGGCGCCCTTCTGCTCGCCCTGGCCGCCGCCATGCATATCCTCCGTCTCTCCACGCCCCTCGTCCGTCTCCCGCTCGACGCCTGTCTGCTCCTCACGGCAGTCCCCGCGCTGACGGACAGTACTGCGCGTTTCGTGCGCTCGCGCGCCCGCTCCGTCGATGTCGACGTGCTCATGAGCCTTGCAGCCGCCATTTGCGTCGGCACTGGCGCTGTCTTCGAGGGCGCATTGCTCACCACTTTGTACGCCGTCTCGCATGCCGCGGAGCACTTTGTCTCCGCGCGCGCCCGTAGGGCCCTGGATCATTTGCGAGACGTTACGCCCACCGAAGCGCTGCGTCTGTCTAGTATTCAATCCACCGCACCCTCTACTGTACCGCTGAGCTCGGTGCGAGTTGCAGACCTGCTGCTTGTGCGTAGTGGGGAGATCATCCCGTGTGATGGCGTCGTTGCTTCTGGCACGGCCTTTGTGTCCATGCAGCATATCACGGGTGAGGCCACCCCGCGCTCCGTTGCTGTCGGGCGGCCCGTACCTGCGGGCGGGCGGACGGAGGATGCGCCGCTTGTTATACGGGTGACGGAGGTTGGCGCAGAGTCTTCGCTGGCGCGTATTGCGCGGCTCGTCACGGAAGCGCAGGAGAACCGCCCGAAGGTGGCCAAGTTTTTCGATAACTTTGGGGAGATTTATGCGCGATCCGTTCTTGCTATTTCGCTTCTTATTGCGGCCACACTGCCCTTGATATCCATGCTCCTTACGCCCGTCATCCCGCTTATCGCGTACGCGGGGCGCTCCGGGTCTGTGGCGAGAGGGCTTGGTTTTTTGGTTGCTGCATCTCCATGTGCTTTGCTCATTGGAGGGCCTGTCGCCTACCTCGCTGCGCTCAGCAGCTGCGCGAGGAAGGGTGTGCTGGCAAAGTCAGGTGCCAAATCTTTGGAGGCTGCCTCTCGGGTCAGTCACATTGTTTTTGATAAGACCGGTACCCTAACAACTGGCAAATTAACTCTCACATCCACATCTATTCTCCCCGGAGACTATGAATTGGGAGAAGTAGAGCAGAACGGCACAGCAGGCGGTAGCAACAGCCACAGGGATGCCCTTCCCGTGCATCTTGACGCCCTTCGCCAACCAGCAAAGGCAGAACTAACTCGGATAATGTCTGCAGCGGCGGCATTGGAGAGCGGCGCCGTACATCCAATCGCCACAGCTGTGCAGGCGAAAGCCTCCCAGCTGGGTGTGGAACTCCCACATGTTTCCAATGTACATGTGATCGCTGGACAAGGCGTGGAAGGAGTTGTGGCGTTCGACAATGAGGAAGGCGACCTGGAAATGACACATGGCAGGCTTGGACGACCTAGTTACATTCTGGACGAAAGCGTCGTCAAGTCTCTCAGCAGCCTCACGAAAGAAGCGTCCACCAGAGGCGAGACTGTCACTGTTTTTGATTTTGGAGACAACAGATACTTGCTGCGACTACGAGACGAAATCCGCAAGGAGTCCAAACAAGTCGTACAGCGTTTAACCCACGATGGCTACAAAGTGAGCGTACTCACGGGGGATGCGGAGGGTGCCGCGCGTCTAGTTGGTAATGCCGTAGGAGCCAGCGCGACTGTTGTTTCAAACGCGACACCCCAGGATAAGTTGGATTATGTCACAAACCTCGGAAAGAAGCTTGAAGCAAACGATAGCGGCGTACTCATGATTGGTGACGGGATCAACGACGCGGCAGCATTGGCCGCATCGCTCGTCGGGGTGGCCTGTGGGCTGAGTAGCGCAACAGCTGTGCATGCTGCGGACGTCGTGCTTGTTCAAGACGATTTGACCAACGTAGGATGGTTTTTGAGGAAGGCTAAGGCAACTGAGACGATTGTGCGACAGAATCTTATCATTGCTCTGGGTCTAATGGTACTGTCCACAGTGGCGTGTATAGGCGGGGCGGTTCCCCTTTGGCTCGCCGTCACACTCCATGAAGGCGGTACGGTGCTTGTAGGACTGAATGGGCTAAGGCTCTTGAGAGACGCATGAGCTGCAAAGAACATACCCGGTCGTATTGTGGACAGTGGCACACTGGCCGCGTTGTATACCACTTATAAATTATCAGCTTCGGACG
>JAUBNZ010000224.1:10308-20891 GCA_032355485.1 Bonnemaisonia californica
TTCATGTTCACTTCGATGTCCCTTGTACAGATAGTTGCGCAACAAGTTCGTCTTTTCTGGGAGTAACATCGCGAAAAGTCAGGCTATAGCGAATTCCCTCAATCTTCCCAGGGAATATTGCATGCTCCCAGATGCGCAACGCATCGCCTGTCATCAGATACACAGCCCCAGGCGGCAGCACGACGTTCTTCTTCACATCCTTACCTGTGCCGCTAAAACGCGATCTAAGAATAAGCGTCATAGTACATCGGGCACCCAGGCATACACCAATAACGCCAGTCTTAATATCAGCAGTTTCACAGTCGTTATGCGGCAAGATATGACCCCCATGTTTATACAACCCAACGGACATCTGATTAGGGTGAAAGTCTGCAATCAACGGGATCCTCTCCCGCATTGTCGGAAGGATAATTTGCGTAGCATACGCGGGCAATGGTATTTCGACAGGGGCATCCTGCCCAAAGAGAAACCGTCTCTTGGCCAAACTATACGAAGGCCCGTAGTTCTTGGCCAACCGAAAGCGATAGTCATTCCACGATGGCCGCGCTACTTGAATATCGCGCAGTAACGCGTCTTCAACGCCGCTGAACACGCCATAGAATATATGAAACCCAGGCGCCCCCCGCTCCGAGACTGGGGCGTCGCGTGCAACGGAGGTCCTGTACTTTGGTCGTAAGAGGGCAGGGGCCAGTCGCGGGCCGTTCTGCGCGGTGGCTTGATCTCGCAGCGGGGATTTTTGCACTTTCGTAGGCTTCCGTGTCCCCCGCTGGAGAGAAGTTAGCTGCGCGGCAAGGCCAGCCTTCAGACTGGCGGTAAGCTTCGGCTTGCGCCTCGCGGTAGATGTGGCTGGCGGCTTTGAAATGTGCCGGCGCGCCACTTCGGCGCATGAGGCGGCGTGTAGGGGTAGGAATTTCTCGGTGAAGCGCTTGCTGCATATTGGACATGTGGCGCACTTCATGTTACGCGGAGATGGAGGAGGAAGACGATGAGAGTTGAAGGTGCGGAGGAGGTTGGATGCACTCTGTACCGAAGCAGTGCGGGAGGCGCGAAAACAAGAGATAAAGGTGACACTTTGGGCTGTTTTATTTTTATTATTTTTGCAGCAGAACGTTTCGCTTCCTGCGATGGCAGAGGTCAAGGATCAGAAAATGAGTCTGGATTTGCAAGCAGCTCCGCTCCTGAAAAGTAAACTTTAGTTTGAATTACATTACAGCAGGGTAACCTTACAGTAAAAAGTTAAAGATACAACACAGAACACAGAAGCAACTTGCTTCTGTGTTCTGTGTACCCTTTCTGCCTTTGTCAACAAAGCAGTTGACAATCTCACATACTACGCCTACGCCTTCACCGCGGCACAAAAAATACCTTCCCTTCCTTCAAACCTGATTGACGTACTCCATCGATGCAGGCAAGAATTCACTGACAACACGGCCGCAACATGGCAAACCTCGTCGCCGACAACAGCGCCCAAGCGGCCGTAAGGGCATTTCTTAACCAAGGCGTGGAAGACGACCCCTCATCAAGCAGTGATTCAGAAGCGCTACAGCAGTTCAAGCCCCGTCCGACAGGGTAAGTCCATCCACAAGCTATAGTTGCCTCGAGAAACCCCAGCGTCCTCTCGCGCCCCTCTCGCCGTTACGTACGTGCTAACATTTAACACGTCTCGACCCATCGCTATGACATGTAAGACTGGGGCTCGGCGCCAAGTTTTTGCCGCATGCGCCCAAAGTCGCCACAGAGGCCGAAAGGAGGCTTGCGGGAGCTCTGCGCAAGCAGGCTAATGCGGACAGGGAAGACGCCGACCCAAAGAACGCCGAAAATGGCGGGCTGAGCGATGCTTCGTCGGAGGACAAGGAGTCTCGCGCGAAGATTGTCGGCAAACGGTACGAAAAATGCATGCTATGGTTGCCTCATTTTCTGTGTGTGCATACGTTGTATTATGTGTATCTAATATGTGTGATAATGTCATTGTGTAACAGGAAGAAAAAGAAGAAGAAGAAGAAGAAGAAGAAGGGCGCCCCGCCAGCTGAGGGTGCTACTGCGGATGCGGATGTGAAGACCAACGCCGATAGAACTATTCCCAAAAAGGATGATCAGCCTCCTCAACCTCACCCTGCAGCTAAACCTGCTTCTAAAGTTGACATCCCGAAAGATTCAAACGAGCACACTACCAAGGAAGACCTCAAAGACCAAGAAAGGAATCCTCTCGCGCCCGGAAGTAGTACCTCCAAGCAGGGGCGGAGTGAAAGGGAAACCCCTCAACTAGGTCCAGATGGACAGCCATGGAGGCCACGGAAACGGAAAAAGATTCGAAGCCGCCAGAAGAACCTTCGCCGAGATAAAAGACCAAAAGACAGCCTACCGCCCCATCTGACTGAGGAAACCCTACGAGGTGGTCGCGTTAAGAGGCCTGAGGTTTCTAATGCGACAAAGCCAGATACAGATGCATTTCGCATGGCTCCAGCTAACGCCTCTGCAGTCAATAGCCCTGGATCCCTGCCAAAACAAGACCAAGTTGCTTCTGAGGCAAACTAAGAGTGAAACAAACGCGCAGGGCTCTTTGACACATTAGATGATGCGATAGACTAGACTGGGAATGTGTACCTGATTTCACAGTGCTGTTTATCGAGAGCCGTTCAGCGTATTCAGTCCATCGAAGGGCCAAACAATCTCAATGATTGCTCGGAAAGAAGCTGAGCATTGCTGATACATTAGATGGAAGCCTTTCAAGACATGGTGATGCTGGCGAATCGGATTGCTAGTTGTGGTATCGACAGCGAGAGCAGTTGTTGCTTCTTTGCTAGGAATCCTTCTCGGGACAGGGACATATGCCCGGCATAAGGCTACACGTTCCGATGGCTTTCCAACTGGAATTTTGTCTTTTCATCGAAGGAGTATTGACAATCGTGGAAGCACGCATTGACGATTGTGTTTCAGCTTGGATAAACATCGATTATAGTGAGAACTCCAAGGGTGGTGTACCACGTCCTGGATCGGAAAGGAACTTTCTCGGACATCCATATATAGACATGAGAAGGGCAAAGGGAGTAAGTTGTCTCTGTATAAATCCTCGTACAACCGAAGTATGGTACCAAACAAATAATCGTCACGTGAAACGACTATGACCAATTGGCAAGCGTTTTAGAATGAGCATGAAGCCCTTAGCGGCTTGCTGCCTTGTGGAACGCTTTATGGAACTCTCGAAAATAACAATTGTGGGAGAGTAGAAAGGCGAGACGTGTAAAATGCCACTCCAATATTATGAGAATGATGGGCATTCCCAGGCGTACCATCGTATCGCATTCTAGCGATGGTATCATAATTTGATATTACCAGAATATAGCAACCCATTCTAATCGACTTCACCCCTCAACTGATAAAAGACCGTACGTTCAGTACCTTACATCTTTTACCTACTGTTTGTCAGCATTTTTTGATGCAGCTGGAGTGGGTTACGAATCTCATGACGTCAAACAATCATCTCCGTGATAGAATCCCCAAGCAGAATAAAAAACATAGTTCACATTGATATTGTAACATTGGACGGGCCGGCCCGTGTGTCCCATTGTTAAACCATGGGTAGTTTAGATTTAGATTTCGCTTTTCCATAAAAGCTCCACTTACGGTTGATCAGTGCCCTAGATTAACGAGTTTTCATTCGCAAATGCAGCAGCATTTTCGATATTTCAGTGGAGCGGCGGATGCCAGAGTGGCTGATCCAGACAAAATCATTCATCAGTCAACATGTCGTAGAGACTGCTGAAAGAGAGGTGACTGGAAGTTCAAGTATATTTCTCGGGTGCTCGCACCTGTCGACTACCAGTGAACCTCGTCATTGGTGACGCACACCGCAGCCTGCGGGAGGGAATTGGGAATTACGCGTATCAATAGAGCAATCCAGTTGCACACGACGCGTCCTTATCATGTGGTCGAGTGAAGAGGAGGTGTTGCGGGTACGCCAGGACATCTGCATCAAAGAGACGGTGTCTTTTGAATATGAATATGCTATTTGTGCCGTATGTCTAGATAAGGTAATGTTTTGCAGGATTTGTGACTTTTCATGGCAGATTGGTGGGATCTGTATGAGTCAAGTGTCTTCTGAACGCATTTCTTGCTTGGATGTACTTGCTTTCATGCGTTTCCGTCGCTGATGAGCTCCACGTGACAGAACTGGCGGTCAGAGAGAGACAACATAGCTACCTATGGAAGAAGTAACAGTCTAAAAAGAAGAGGATGGAACTGTCTTCTAAGTTTTTCGTAAGGAGTATAGATCGAGTACTTTGAGGTTTAGTGCAGGTCACTCAGTTGATAGTTCGGACGGTGTTCCACCGTACGGCAGAATGATCGCAAAGGCTTCCCGGAGGCTGGAACATTTATGTTTAAACGGAGCATTCCGTCGCCGGTGGATACGGTAGTTGGGTCATAAACACAAGACATGCATGACAGAGGTATAAATTGTGCGCATGCATCTTACGACAGAGGGCTTCAAGTTGACTGGATTTCCGCAATGCGGACATGTTGGCGGCAGCAGTCAGTCTGCCTTGCGATCGTTTAGAGTGCGAAATGCGATGCATATGCTGCGCGGCAACGAGTGCTGAGTCAGTTGACGAAAGCAGTACGCGATACTATTACGACGCATCCCGCGGGTAGCAGAGGGTGGTGTATTACAAAGAGCGGCAATTGGGCGGGCGTAACTTGGGCGGACGTAACTTGGGCGCGCGACCAACATGAGCAGAGGCTGATATGTTCGGTTGGCGTGGCGAGGTCTGGAAATGTCGTGTAACGGACGAAGCGGTGGAGGGGAGTGTGCTGGACGGGTCAGGGATTGCTTCGGCAGATTGCCGCGGCAGATAGCTGCGGCAGATAGCTGCGGCAGATAGCTGCGGCAGATTGCTGAGGCAGATTGTTGAGGCATAACATCATGGACCCTTTCATTGGGCACCACCTCGTGCGCAGATATTTATTTCTGTCATTTTATTTACAGATAAAGTACAGCTCCTTGGAAGTTGCCCTGCGGTACCCTCAGGGTACTCCTTGGTACGAGGGGTAGAACTACATCCCTCGCCTGCACCGCCAGTCACTCGACAGCTCTTCTCTACCGTCTTTAACAGTCTTTACTTACTCCCCAGCTACTCGCGCACGACACGCTTCGCCCTCTCGCGTACGGCCATCACACGCCCACGCCCACCTAGGGTGAACCCACTGTCCGCTGCCTACATTTCCAACCCATTCCAACGCCTCATACAGCGCCGTGTCTCCCAATCGCGCCCACCTTCCGCGCCACAGCGCAGCCGCTTCAAAAGCGCCCCGCTCCCCATGTCGGACGCACCAGATACTCCAAAGCTCGGCGCCGCCGCGAACGAAACCCCGCAACTCTCCGAACCTGCTCTTCCAAAAATGCAGCCGCATTCTCCTACCAACGCTGCGTCCGACCAGCAGGACACCCTTGCTGAGAGCTCCAAGAAGACTTCCAGGCTGCAATGGGACGAGCAAAACCTCATCTCAAATGCCCAGGAAATGGAAAGAGCAGGCCCTCGCATGAAAATTGACGAACCGAAGACCCCGTTCTTGCAGGGCTCAGAGACTGGCAGCTCGACTTCAGGGTCTGCGCACCAAAGCCCACCGGAGTCGCCTTCCTTCATCCCAGGGGAACGCCTTGTCGGGTTCCAATCCCTCGAACAGAGCATGCGAGGCGATCAACGTGCCGCAACCCCATCGGACGGCGCCTCGTCTGCAGGCTCCAGCCACAAGTCGGTTCAGATCAGCGACGAGCTCGGCGCCTCTTCCGGTGGCTCGTCTCCGCGGGCGAAGGAGCTGTTTGCTGCGCGCAGACGGGCGCACTATAGGAATGAGGCCGTGCTGCACCAA
Source organism: Bonnemaisonia californica (assembly GCA_032355485.1). Lineage (NCBI taxonomy): Eukaryota > Rhodophyta > Florideophyceae > Bonnemaisoniales > Bonnemaisoniaceae > Bonnemaisonia > Bonnemaisonia californica. The sequence goes on from JAUBNZ010000224.1 coordinate 16,177, forward strand.
AGGTACTCTAGCGATGATAGCGACGACAGCGGCCGGGATAACCCCTCGGGGGCGAACGGTTTGCGTGGGGCAGCGCGCCAGAACGGGCATATTAGCGAACGGACGAATGGGGATGGAGAAAGCGATGGACAACAGACGCCGGAGCCTCCGAATGCCCCGCAGTAGCATGGCAGATTAGCTATTCAACTATGCACGGGCGTTTCGGATGTAAAGTAGATTATGTGGTGCTGCTAGAGGTCCCGAGACCACGCCGACGTATTGTTTCTGGATCTGTTTATTGGGAGTTAGCATTTTACGGTCGTGGAGTCTATGTACCCTTGACGACAAAATAGGTTTATGCCCTCACAAGGAAGAAACCTCGTGGAAATAGTACCTCACGTAACTTAAGAGAAGGCCGACGGCACGAAGTTGTTGATTCGTCTTTTCTGCTTCTGGGAAATACACTGTATGTTAAAAATAGAATCATCAAGATGATTAAAACGTCAGAGTCAAACAGGAATCAAGTCTCAGGACCGCCGCGATGCGTAGTCGAGATCGTAGAAGCAAATTGGACAACTTACCTCAGAGATCCACAAAATATTTCTCACCTCTTGCTCCTTTAGGCGGAGATAGGCATAGAAAATGCCGTAGTGGAATTGCATCTCAAATGTCTGCTTGCACAGGAACACTTCATGCTCGAAAAAGGCATCCTCGAGACTCTTGTCCACATTATCCGCAGCGGTCTGAAACAGCCTCCGGTACGTACTATAAGGTTCAATGGCAGAGCCGACGGCCTGGGCATCGTCCGCTCGCGAAAGGCGATAGATACCCTCGGGGAACAACGTTCCAACGGTCGGATACAATTTCTCCCTTTCGTCCTTGGTCAATTCGGTGCCGAAAGAATTGAGCGTGATATTGATAGCTCGTCTGTCAGCCTCGAACTGCAGGATCTCGCCCATGAGCTCTGCTGTAGAGCCGCCGAGCTTCATGCAAACGCCGTAGAAGTCCTGCAGGTATGCCTTGTAGAGCGTGTTACGGATAATCTCAATGTTGATATCGGTAAGATCCTCGAGTGTGACACACTCTGCAAAGTAGGGCGCGAGCGGAGTGTCCACGACGATCTCTCGGTAGAGCTCTTCCGGAGTGGAGGCAATGCAAAGGGAGGCCATGGAATCGAACAATCCCAATGGGTGGCACTTGTCGATCAGCTCGGAAATGTCGCGATCGTGCAGGGTGCCCGTGATCAAAAGAATGAGATTGTCAATCATGTAAGGGTAGGTGAGATAGTCGAGGAAAGTGCCAAGTGGTTCGATGGCCTGGGCGCGGATGAAACGAAATTCATCGACGAGCTTCTTTGTGGCGTACTCGCCGATTGTCTTTGTGGACAATGGAGCTGGCTCGTTTTGTAGAAAGTTGCCGTAGTCCGTTGCCTTCAAATGAGGCATGGCGACAATGTAAGCATGAGGGTAGGAAAAGGTTAGTTGCTGAAGGCGTAAGTGATTATAACGTTCAATTGGGCGTTCACGTTCAATTGGGCGAAGAGCGTACCGTCAAATGCATCCTCACGTCCTCGAGTGTCTCGCATTGGGTAAGAGCGACGAAATCAGACGAGGACAAGAAGCCCTACGGGTGCAGAGTCATGGAGAAGCGAGACATGACGGCACGGAAACGGGTCAGTTCATCTATAGACAAAAAAGGGTAGATGCGCGATATATAGCGGTTGATGCTAACGTACGGAACGATAGCCGCGAAGAATTCCCTCGAGATAGCCATCGTCGACATTGAAGAGGAGCATTCCGCCGGGCGCCATAGCTGCAAGGTCGAAGGTGGGGATGCGACCAAAATGGGTTTGTTGTCTCGAGAAGGAAGGATCGTGCGTGGAGCGGGGAAGGTGCGAGATGGATGGTGCGGGTGGGAATGGTTGTTTGGGGATGGTGATGGGTGGGGGGTTTCAGACGCAACGGGGTGATGCAACAGTTGCCTGTGCAACCCTCTGCTGGGTTGGTTGCATTGCCTCGACTGCCTCAAATTACACCCGTCCAAGAGCAATGAGCCTCTCTGTTGACAAGACCAACTGTTCGGTTTGAGACCGTTTTGTTTCAATTCGAAAATTTCTATTATTTAACCAAAATTATATAAATATCTACAGGGGCTCATTTTCAACACTACTGTAGGCCCGTATTTGGTACCCCGTATAGCGGTACCGTTGACATGCTTTCATTGCATGTCATGGCCCGACCCAACGGATTCAGCACCCACTCCGAATAGTAGCCGTAGCCGTAGCCGAATTTACAGCATAAAACATAATATGTTTATGGCTCTTGGCCCTTTAAGAGCATAAAGAGAGGGCCAATACATGTACGTAGTGTACTTAATAAGCACAGCTTACGATCTATAGTAAAGTAGAGTGTGCATAATAAGCACAGCACCGTGCTTAATAAGCACAGCTTATGTTCCTAACTAGATTATCCTGAGTATTCCTATTGCTGCTACGGCAGTAGCTTGAATTCTTTCTATCCTTTCTATCCTCCATTCTCCATTAGCATTCTATTCCCAAGTTCATTCAAGAATGTACGCGCGTATATCGGGATGTGAAGTCGTAGATGCCACTTGGTTTCACTGCGATATTTAAAGAATCGTAGTATACATATGCAGTACTTGGACCGTATTGGCACCGCCTCTGCGAGATTGACATGATGGTGACGTTTCAAGTCTTATTATTTGTTGCAAAACGAATGAGCTAATGACTCTTAAAAACCCAAGATGACGGCTTCAACCCAAAAGAGAAGCTTCACTCGATACCTACTAAACGTTTGTCAGAATCGATTTTCGACATTTAATACATACTTATGTGTTTCTTTAGTCGAAGCTGTGAGCTGTCATCAGAGTAATACAATGAGTATTAACTCTGTCCATTGTGGAAAGGTGATACGACACACAACCCCAAGTTTGACGAGCGAAAAACTCGGATGTTCAGAGAGTGTGCTGCTCATCACTAAAAAGTGAAGTGAAGAAAGTCTTTCTTCCCCAGCGTTGAAAAGTACAGGAGAAAATTCCGCCAACGTTTGAAGGGTAAAATATATGACAGCGAAGCAAACTGAGCCAATACTTTTTGCAGCCTTGAGGACGTTGCAAAAGTACCTCTAGATGAGACCCCCTAGAAAGCAGAGAATGCAGTACGGAAATTGCATCACTTGTTTACAGGTGCATGGGTTTATAGAGAATAAAAAAGAACGGCGGTTTGATTATCTAGTCAGAGGTCAAGCTGTTCAAGGAGTCGAGCTGTTTTTCTCACCAAATAGTTACAGAGGGGTACATACCTAATTCAGAGATATAGAATAAAATAAGGAAAGGTGCGGACACGACGGAAGAGTGGGGAAAATCTTGAGGTACTTTTACCAGTATACTTCGCTTTACTTATATATTCGGCCAAGCATCGTGGAGTGGTGAGACGGGAAAGGAGAGGAGGGATGTGGCCCCGTTTGAAGCTTTCCCTCTGAAATTGATTCCAGTATCGGCCGCGCGGGGCCTGACAATACTGTAACTCCCTGACGTTAAGCAGCTGCATCACGCAGCTTGCAGCGGCAATTTGGAACCTCTCTACTGTATCTACCCTTCGGTACATGTCTTTATCTACATGTTATGGACAGAAGCAGTCATGCATAAACTAACCGACAGCATGCTGCATGTGAGGGGTGAAGTTTGAAAGGGCCTTTTTGGGTGTCGGTACAGTAACATGTGGTTTACTGTATTGTGTTAAGATGAGACAAAACGTTTAGCAAAATTTATTCTTTGCTGACATTGAAAGTCAGAAGTATGATATGATGGAACCGGATCAAGCTCTGAGTGCAATTTGGGAGGATTAAGGGGTTGCAGGCCGTTTCGGCACAATTTCAGAGCAGATCTCTGATCTGTTGTTGCTACTGTACAGGTACTGAGCGGAGGAGGGGGGTGTTCAGGGTGATGAGCTGAATTCAAGTGTAAGAGGAATGTAAGACGTTGGCGAAAAGTATGACAAGAAAAAGGGTCACCAACGTTTAGGTTAAGCGCAGGCCTGCCCAGTGGCCTGCTGAGAGAGCAGCAGGGCAGGATAGGGCCGCAGAGTTGATGAGAAGCGGCCCGCGGCTGACAGGTGCCTGCTATCAAAGCAACGTGAGTGGCTGTGCATGGCCTGGTGTGCCGACGGGCCTCGTGCTTCTGGGGCACCCCAGCCGTCGAGGAATCTTACATGCGCTGTTGGCTCCAATGTGAGCTGTACGGAGTCCGTACTACGGACCGACACAGTTGCTCCGCCGTCTGCGGAGACAGCGCGAGAACCCAAAGCGAAAGCACCCGAGAAACAACCAAAAATGTACCTTCCTCCACAACATTGCTGACAGTACGCATTACAGTACGCATTACAGTACGTCAGCAACTAAATTTGCAAATCGTCGTCGTCCGCCTCAATTCCTTTGTCCCTGTACTGTGTCTACTGTGAAAGTGCATATCACTCCGCCGCGCCCCGCGGCCGCTGCTCGACCCAACGACATAGGTTAGCGGAACTCGCCCGGCAGCGAGTCACCCGTAACGCGTTGCCACTCACACACCCAAGCCATGCCCACTGAGCCCCCATCCGCAAATCAGACCACTGCTCCTATGCCACACGGCCAGGCCCCAGCCGCTGCGCAGCAACTCTCCCATCAACAGCGACAGCAGCTTCGCTTCCAGCAGCAGCAGCAGCACCACCCCCGCACACC
>JAUBNZ010000225.1:0-20843 GCA_032355485.1 Bonnemaisonia californica
CTCCTTCGCGCTGTCGGGCCCGGGGCTGCCCGCCGCCGCGCTCCTTGCCGCCGCCGGGCTGGCCGCGCTGCTCTCCTTTGCCGAAGTCGGCCCCCGCCGCCCCCGCCGCCCCGCCGCCTTCTTCCTGCGCATCCACGTCGAGCGCCCCGTGCGCCTGGAGCTTACCGACGGCTCCGTGCGGCTGCTGCGCGTCGGGGAGACCGTGCTGCGTATGTGCTCGTATGAGGAATGTACCGCTGCTGCACGTAGTGTTCGCGGAGAGAGGCGATATGCTATTTATAAGGCGGATGGCGACTCTATGCTGTTGATGTCTTCCCATCCGCGTCCTGTGGATGCCAAAGGGGCCTTTTGGCCGAAGGGTGTCGTCGCGCCGTCGGATGAGACCCTGTTGAATGCGAGATGGGAGGAGTATGAGCGACTTGGCCAGGACGACTCTAGTAGAGATTTGAGCCGCGAGTGGCAGAAGTTGATTGGAAATCTGTCCCCCATTCAGTTTTCGTCATCCGAAATGGATGACGGTGGGTCTTCTTGTCGCCTGTGTGGTGGCACAGGGTATAAGCGATGCCACCGCTGTGGCGGTACAACTTCCACGCCACGCCTAGGTTCCAGCTTTCAGTGCGACTGCGAAAACGGACGTCGCCCTTGTGATTGGTGTAACAATGACGTCCAATGAATTAATTTATCCCTCTCGTAGAGTGCGTTGAGAATGAAATGTGCGGCGTGTAGCATCGAGACCGCCACGAGTCCCTTTTAAATACGTTTTGGGAAAGGAGCTATAGAAGCTCATGAACGAGGGCAGAAGTCATACGTAGAGATTCCTATCATCAGGCTTGCTGTTCACGTCTTTTTAGCACGCTTTGATGCTGCTCCGGCTTTGGCTCCCGCTTTGGCTACCCGTTTGGATCGGGTCCGCTTTAAACTGTCGGTGATTGACGCTTGCTTCAGGGCCTTGGGATGCTTTTTCCTCAAGGCAGCAATATGAGGAGGCAATCCGTGCTCAGTAATCATTTTCTCCACCTTAGAGACGTAACTCGCCATGTCGAACTTCCGCCTCAGACCAGCTTCATTCATGAAGCGAACCTTGCCCCAGATCGGCCTTTCCGTCCAGCCCCTATCGTGCAAACCGAAGCACCAGATGACCCCAGCGTACGAGTTAGGATCAACAGCATCCAATTCCCATCGGTTGTTAAGACGCAAGGCAAAATCCATGGCCTCTGCCGGGTCGGCTACCCAGCCAATAATCTGCTTCACCCAGTACATTCGCATATAGCCATGTTGCTTGCCTCGCAGAATCATCTCATGTTGGGCAGCATTCCAGTAGATGTCATGCGTCACACCTGCCTCAAGCTGCTCATACGTGTATATCTTGGGACGCTTGTCGCTCTTATGTATCTCAAGGGACTTCTGCGCAAAGTCCGGCACAATGCGTTTGTAAATATCGTAGGTCCCAGGGTTAAACCAGCATGTGTTTACGGCAAGCTCTCTTCGAATAATCAACTCTTCCAGGAACGAATCTTTGCTCTCCTTAAAGCTAGAAGAGTTGTTGCGTTTTAGGTTTGTCTGAAGCGTGATATAAACAGGACAGATATTCCCAGCTCGCAGATATGGACTCAGATCTGATTGCATTTCCTTAGCCGGTTCATTTCTTCCTGTGCCATACCCAGCTAACTTGTCATTCAAAAATTTATCCAGGAGTTTTAATGCGGCTTCTTCCCCACCGACGAAATATGGCACGCGTGGCGCACCTCGGTCAAGGCCTCTCATGTTCTCAAGTGCAGAGTCGATGTCCTGGTAATCAAGCAGGCTCACTTTGTTATCCAACCTCTCCAACCATGCCGTTACTGGACTTGTGGCACCCTGTGCACCTTTTTGATGTTCTAGCTGGACCTCTGACAATGGCTGCACGTACTCAGTAAGTAAACGCGTAATTTTAGGACGGATAGTTCTTGCCGCATATTCGGACTTGTTCGACGCTGTTTCCACAGGCACAATGACGTTCGCCTCAACGACTACCAACGGGATCTGCAGAGTGTCGGCTACGGTCTTTCTCATGGTGATACCGTCGGTGAGGTAGGATGTATCAGTGACGATAAGAACACCATCCACTGCTAATTCGGGCAGAATGGTAAGCGGATCGTCGCTGGGTGCGAAGACAGTGAAAGGAATATCGCGCTGTATCAAACCCATCTTGACGGGTTCTAATCCGTCAAGATGGAAAGCAGCGTGGCGTTCGGGAAGCGGCTGACCGTCGCCTGCGACTGACGGGAAGATGTGAACTACATGAAGAGGCCTTGCAAACTTGTTTGAGAGATGAGCGGCATGCTCCAAAGCAGGATTATGCTTCGTTCGAAGGGCGTCGATCATCCAGTAAATGACAAGCTTGCCTGCTTCACTGGGCGTTCTTTTATTTAGGGCTCGGATTCGTGCGGGGTGGACTGGGGATTGAGACATTTTGGAGGGCCCGAGGGTATGCAGAGGGGATGGAAATGCTTGAGCGGCTTTGCGGCGAAGTACAATGGGGCTGATAAATGACGGAGGCATAGGGCTGCTTCGCTCAAAGATCCCAGAATTAATTGTGTTCTGACTCATAAGTTCTGAACAGGCGCGGAATATGCGGGTCAAGGGCAGCCGCTCGGCCAAAGTGACGGTTGAGAGAAGGGCGAAGCGTCCTTTCCATCAGAACTAAGCAATATTTAGGAGTTTGGGGGCGGATCACAGGATTTTTTGTTCTGCTCGTTTTGGTGCCCATGCGTCGTTTCGCGCGGAATCTCTGTACGGTACAGTACACGTGTACGCTTATACACGTGTTTGTTTATACACGTGTTTGTTTATACACGTGTACTCTGTACAGCTTCTGGAGCTCAAAATCGTGTGCAGAGAGCAACCCTTTTCGATTGCATCACATGTCCACCATTGCAGGTCATTCCCATGGCTTCGACTCGTTGCAGACACATGTCATCCAGCTTTTCCCATCTCGGCCATTTCATCCTCACGAAATTGGCTTGAGGGACATCCTTACCTAGGTACCTTCTGTAGGTTAGGTGCAGCATGATGCTGTAAATTTATTATCTAAGTAATTATATACAGTTTTATCGGCACAGAGTTCTTTGCCGGATTAGGAAAAAGAGCCTTGAAGAATTGTAGATCAGTGTTAGAGACGGCAATTCAATCTCATAATATCGCCCAGTGCGGAACGTAGAATAAGACCATTGCGTAGTGCTGTGTATATGTAGGTTTGAAGCCAACTATTGTTTCAGTACTCACCGCATTTTGTTTTAAAAGCTCGTTGATTCAGGTTTTGAGTCAATTCTGCATCGACCACAAGTTGCATTATGACGTAAAAAGTTACTGTGAACAGCAAAAACATAAAGCAAAGAAAGGGGGGGATTTTGATCCACTGCTATTTTGGAAAGAAGTTGGGATTCCATTTACCTTAGTACGGGAAAACTTGTTTAAAAGTAGGAGGATGGCGTGTTACCTTCCGGGTACAATCCTGATCCAAAGAAAGAAATCTAATTTTACTGACCTGAAAACATCTTCAATGTATACGAGTTGCTTTTCGCCAAAAACTATTGGGCAGTTCTGTTAACTCGGTGAGACTTGGCGAAACGAGCTACTATTCGTGTGCTTCGTTGTCGCTCTTCAGTGTATAGAGTCAAGCGAAGACGCACAAAGCGGGGGAGCGGCGGCGGACAACCAACAATGATACACATTGTACTGCGAAAACTTTCATCTGTCTATTGCGGTCATCCTGCTCATGGCGTCCAAAGTTTTTAAGGTTTTTTTTGTTAATTTTTTCTGCGCTTCTAGTCAAAATAGCGGGCACTAAAATTGTTTGCTCCGGCTGCCCGCAGCCTTCAGCGCCAAGCGAATAGAAATCGTGATAAGACAAAGAACAAAGTTACCTGTACAATAATACAAACCAGACCTCGCCGACGCATTTCAAACTTTCAACAGGGCCGCATGGACAAATACCCCAACCACTTGCCCTTCGCAGTAATCCCGCACAAGCTGTCTCGTCGCTCAAAAAACCGCAAAGGTCTGATTCATTCCCTTGTAGAGCTGGGTGAAGCAACAGTGGTTTTGTGATTGGTTTCTCTTTACGGAAAAAGCCTTCGCCTCGCGGAGATTATCCGTATATGCTTGAGAGCGCCTAGTTTGCGATGCTCACCGCCGCAAAGTTCAAGCAGCACTGCGCAAGGCTTGTGGACTCGGCAATTACGCCACAAGTTAGAAAGGAGCTGGCCACAGAAGTTAGAGATTCCATCGAGCTCGTCCACTCCCATGAGTATGGCGCATTTGTTTCTAACTTTCTCCCTGCGTTCCGCACTATCCTTTCAGTACTCACTACTCCTCAACATGTTGACAATGTTGAGCACAAGACTCGTGCCGTTATTCTTGAAATACTAAATCGTCTTCCACACAATGAAGTACTGGGAAATCGTTTCCTCGATGTCTTCTCTCTGGCGATGGAAATTCTTCAGACCGATAACGAAGAAAACGCTGTTACTGCTCTACGCATTGTATTTGACTTACACAAGAACTACAGGCATAATCTTGGCAATCAAGTCCAGCCCTTCCTCGACTTTGTTCGCCACCTGTACGAGTCATTTGCCTCAACTGTGAATGCCCTGCTCATGGTAAAGACGCAAATCCCGAGTAACCCAGCTGTGGCCCAACGAATTACCCCGTCATCGCAATCATTCAAGGTCATGACAGAATGTCCGCTATTGGTCATGTTTCTTTTTCAGCTCTACCCAAACTTTATCAAAGCAAATATTGAACGCCTCATTCCTCTCATGGTGCGCGCAATTGCAGTTGAGGTTCCTGGAAATGCCGTCATTTCATCTAAGAAGCCAACTTATCAGGAGTTTATCGCAGCTCAGGTGAAGACTGTATCATTCTTGGCTTACCTGTTGAAGCAATTTCCAGAGTTCATGCAGTCAGTGGAAACTTCCATACCACGCAGCGTTGTTAAGTTACTTCAAGCATGCCCTGGTGACTCTGTCGCAATTCGGAAGGAACTCCTGGTGGGAACAAGGCACATCCTAGGTAGCTCTTTTCGTCATGGCTTCTATGGACAAATCGATTTGCTTCTGGATGAGCGAGTGCTCGTTGGTACTGGCAGAATAGCGACGGACACATTGAGACCTCTTGCATATTCTTTTCTAGCGGAACTCGTTCATTGTGTGAGACTGAACCTATCTTTTACGCAGTTGGAGAAGATTATTTCGTTGTTCTCAACAAATATTCACGACCCAAAGTTCAGTTATGCACTCCAAACTAGTTCAGTTCGCCTACTACTGAACTTAATCGAGCCGATTCTCAAGCTGGACTCTTCACGGAATCCGTCATCCAGTGCGGCTCCACGAGCATTGCTTATTCGAATCATGGAGACTATGGTTGCGAAGTATAAGACAATGGGGGCACAAGTACCCCGATTACTTCAATGCGTCGAAGAACTACGTGTTACCCCTGACCCTGTCCTGGCGGGAAAGAGACTAAGTGAAATTCCGATTGCGGATCCTATGAAGGAGATATCCGATTTTAAGACGCTCTTGAAGACCCTCACACTTGGGCTTAAAACCGTCATTTGGTCCGCCATTAACATGCAGGTAGCTCAACCTGTTCTGCCAAAGTTTACGGCGACAGCCCTTCCAGTTGATAAGACTGTAGGTGTGCAAACTCCAAACAACCCTTCGCCTGGAGTCCCACCGCGCAAGATGCAGCTCCTTGAGAGGGAATGTGAAACAATTTCAAAGCTACTCTCTGCTGGTCGCCAATGCTTCCAATTGTACAGTCAGCTCGAGAGAGCAAATGGAGGAAATGGTGGCAAGCACACAGATCCATCTTCTAAGTCCAGAACAATGCGTAAGTCATATGAAAAGGAAGGAGTTATGGTAGAACGACAAACGGTGGAAAGTGAGCCAAAAAGCGAACCAAGCACCAACTTGGTGGCAGCCACCAGTGCAGAAGAGAAAGATATATTCGAACACTTCGCTCATATATTTGCCGTTCTTGACATCCGTAGCTTTCAGAATGTATTCGGTTTACGAATGCAGGATCTTTTCGATCATGTTGTTGAGAACGCAGCTGCCTTGACGGTCCCTCAACATTTCCTTGCTAATAACAACATTTCGAAGTACTTTGCCGATATCCAGCTGAACTTTTTGGTCGACAACCTCACCGAGCTAGATGTGACGAAGTTACATACAGAGTCTGTGGTGACGGAGAACGCGATCTGTGCTCAAAGTTATCTCAAGCTCTTCAAAATTCTGTTTGCGAGTGTATCATTATTTCCAACAAATGAGCCGGTGCTGCGACTTCACCTTGGAACTATTGTCAGGGGATGTCTGAAGTGTGCGACAACTTCCCGGGACCCTCATAACTATCTCCAGTTATTGAGAGCTCTGTTTAAGTCTATCACCAATGGGAAGCACGAGCTGCAGTTTGAGCTCCTCTATAGAGAATTCATGCCGCTTGTGGAGCCTCTTTTTACAGGTTTATTGGCTTTGTATCAGGGGCCAAATCGCCTCACACACAAAGAGCTTATCATTGAACTTTGTCTAATGATCCCAGCACGGCCGTCTACGCTCTTTCCCCATCTTGAACTTCAGATCAAGCCTATTGTATGGGCTTTGGAGGGAGGGCGAGAAAACATCAGCTATGGTCTTCGCACTCTCGAGTTTTGGGTGGATATACTGCAACCGGGATATATGGAAAATCTCTTACCTCGGGTGGAGCCCGACTTGACGAGAGCCCTTCGAAGGCTCCTCCGCCCCCCGCTTTCAAACGTTTTCGGTCCAGCGTCCCTTAGAATCCTAGGTAAATTGGGTTCCAAGGCAAGAAATCATCATGCAGTCACAATGCCTTTCGACACGAAAAAAGAATCAGGCCCTGCTCAAGTGGCTTGTTTCAGCTGGCCCAACGGTCATGAGGCCCACATTGAAACTGATAACCTGATCAAGTTATGCGCTGAAGCAATATTAGACAAACGTCTCACTGATCTGGGATATGCAAGTGACGATCATAAGGCGGAAGCCTGGCGATTTCTTTACATATGTCTATCTCCCTTCCTTGGTTTGGCCGGGAAAAAGGCCGTGGGCCCCTGTGAGCAGTTAGATATTGCCCCTTACACTGGGATCTGGAACGCATTAAGCAAGAACTGTCAAATCAAGACTAATGTAGACGATGGAGATACGGGAAACCAGAAAGCAAAGTACACGAGAAGGTCAGAAATTGATGTAGTGATGACACTCCTTGTTTCCCTTATTGCAGCTACTGGAATTTCTGCTTTGAACAAGTGCTCTTCCACTTTAGGTGCTATTCCCGACCTGGAAGCACCTGTAAGTCGCATGAAAGACATATGTCAGTATTTCGCGATGCTATCTGTTCAAGATTGCGAACGAAAGCTTTTCAAGGAGCAAAAGACTGGCTCTCAACACGTTGATGGTGATACTACTGGAGCTGACAGAGTTCTCAGCTATACTCTCTTCCTTGATGCCACAGTCGCTGTTCTTGCTTTGGAACATAGGGAACACTCAAAAGGGGGATTCAATTGCTTGACGGAGTTCGTCTCGGCATTGCTCAGATATTCAATAACTTCAACTGACACCCCGAAGCATGAAACTGCTCATATTGATCTACATGGGAATTTCGCAAAACCACCTCATTGTTTGGTAGCAGAAATGCCGTTGCAGGCACATTCTGTATCCCCATTATTAACACCTGCGTCCGAGAAGCCGGAGAGATCAGATCCTATGAAAATCGATACAAGTTCAAAGCGGGTTTCTCCCAGAGCGATGGCAGTACCCACTAATCTATCGAACAAGAAAGCTGGAGACGGACCGTCGGAAGACGCATTGGATGTCACAGATCCAGGGGAAAAGACAAGAAAGTCAAGAGACGAATGCACTCTTGTCGCATCTATGTCATCAGTTGTAGACCGCTTGTGTCATTGCTGTTATCAGCGAAGCTGGAACTTCAAATGGGCTGGGGCACATGGTCTAGGCATCATTGTTGACAGCATTCCAGAGCAAGTATTCATATCTCCCTATTTCGCTGCAAGTCATTTCCAAATTGTGAGAGCATTGTTGTTTGTTATCCGTGACTCATCGCAGAGCATTGATGATGGTACCGTTGAGAGGGCCCGAACAATTCTTTATTCTCTCTTACGGACAGTTTTTGCTCGTAATCCATCGAAGGAACCACTACCAAAGTCTGTTGCCTCAAGAACTAGCAAGGTCCTGAAAGAGATAACACTACGGTTAACGGTGGAGCTCACTTGTGACTCAGGGAATGCTCGCGCTACCGCGCGAGAATGCTTCAAGATTCTTGCGGAAACACTTCGTTGCGATATTGTTGATATCCTCATTCCCGTGAAGGATCACATACTACGCCCTTTGCAGCAACGATCGATTCGCCAACACCCGTTTCCTGTTCAAATTGGATATGTTGAAGCTGTTGTATTTTGTTTGCAGCTTGGAAAACCGTTCATTTCTAAAGATCTTTTTTCGTCTCCACTGCGGAATCTGCTTCTGAGTGAAGTTATTGGGTTGTCTGAGGACAGCACAATTGAAAAATTGACTGAGGCAGAAGAGGGGATTCGCCATAAGCTTATTGAAAACAAGCTGATTCAAACTGTGGTCGTGAAACATTTGATTCAGTTGAGAAGAAAGTCTGTTGAGCTGCTTTGTAACGTGGCAGTGCACTGCAGATCATCCTTCCAGGAACCTGGTAATGATGATTTGTTTCGAAGAATGGTTTCAAGCTTCTTTAAGAGTTTGCAGTCCCGTGACCCACACATTGTAGAGAGCGCAAAGCGTGGGCTTGGTCAAGCTATCTCTAAGTTGGAAAAACCGAAAGGCCTACTGCAGCAGAACCTGCGCCCGATTTTGGGAAACCTAGCAGATTACAAGAAGCTAACAATTCCATACCTACAAGGTCTAAGTAGGGTGTTAGGGCTTTTTTCTCATTGGTTTAATGTGAGCCTTGGTGAGAAGCTTCTTCAGCATCTTCAAAGATGGACGGAACCCGAAAAACTCGCTCACTTGAAGCGCTGGTCCCCTGGCACTGAGTCAAGGGTTGGGGCTGCCATCCTTGATCTATTCCATGAGCTACCCCGTGACGCTTCAAAGTTTCTTGAGCAAATTGTTTATATGGTGCTTCGGCTGGAATCAGTATTAGCTGTAGCAGGGCCTGGAATTGCCCATCTTGGGTTAAGGAGTGCCAAAGCTGCTTCTACCTCACCTTATCGTGAACCATTGCTCAAGTACTGTAATTATCATTCCGCAGCCGCTGCAGACTTCTTCCTCGCTCATCTGGATGAGGACTTGATACGTCAACTGCTTTTTGTAATGTTGCGAGCTTCTGAATCTATAGAGCTGCGAAAAGAATTGATGGACAAACCGAAACGCCTGGTTGAATCTCTTCACCTCGCAGACCCAGGTCCCGGTGGGAAGGCACTACATGTGATTTCTTTAGTTGACATACTGTCGCAGCATGAACCCGAATGGCTTGGAAGAGACCAAGAGCTCATGTCAAGGCTAACCGAATATTGGAAGATTATATCCAGCAGTAGCGAAAGTGGGCAACGAAGCTCTTTTTCTACTGCAGCAGTGTGTGAAATCCAGACGATCTCAGAAATCTTCATAAGATATGGCGTGCGGTATCCCGGGGAAATTGATATACTATTTGAGCTGCTTCCTGTCTTCTCCGTGCGAACAAGTTGCGACTTTACTTTCGTGAAAGACTTTTTGAGGAAAAGCGTTACCGGTTCGTGTGTTTCTTCTAATCGAAAGGCAATTGTAATGAAGTTCCTGTCATTATTTCAGGACAAAAGCATCTCACAAGAGCGGAAGGTGCATGCTCTGCAATTCGTGGTCATTCCAATGATAAGTGATCATCTGACACGAAGGAAGGATCTACAAGACCGGGGTACTGGTTGTGAGATCGCCCCAGAAACGAAGGAAGGGAATGGGGCTGGGGTTGTAACGCTCAATGATCGAACTGGAGCTGATCGGAATACCTCTTCTGCGGCCAAGTTGAGCGAGGTGGGAGGTCTTGCAAAGCGAACTGCCGATTCTTCTCCAGATTCAGAGATAAAAGTTTCCAATCCTGCCACCCGAACAACGAATACAAAGGGTGAGCTTGAGGTGAATGACGCTAGAGATCAGGCTGCTTCTTCACACATGGTTGCAGATGACGTCTTCGACTCTGGGATTGTTCAAAGGATAGTTGGGGAGCTTTTGGATCCACCAGATGATGTTTTGCGAAGTTACGATGAGCCTCTAAGTGCTGAACTCTTGCAGCTTGCGACATTGCTAATCCAGCATATGCCTGTGGATCTCGGCCGTTACCGGAAAGAGCTTATCAGGTTCGGTTGGAACCATCTGAAGCGTGAGGACTCTATTGCTAAGCAATGGGCGTTCGTGAACGTGTCGAGATTTTTCGAAGCATACCAAGCACCGGCAAAGATAATACTACAAGTATATGTTGCTTTACTCCGTGCATGCCAGGGAGACGGCCGAGAGGTAGTTGCCCAGGCTCTGGACATATTAACTCCTGCTCTTCCTCTCCGGCTGGTGCATAATCTGACAGATCACAAGTATCCAATTTGGATACGGTACACCAAGAAGATCCTTTTGGAAGAGGGCCATAGCATCCCTAACCTGGTCCATATTTGGCAGCTGATTGCTCGGCACTCTACTCTGTTCTACGTTGCTAGAGCGCAGTTTGTGCCCATCATGGTCAACTCATTGAGCAGGATAGGGCTGAACTCCTCCACGGCTGCCGAGAACAGACGGCTTGCCTTGGACATAGTCTACCTTATTGTCAACTGGGAGCACCAACGCAGGAAGAACATACTACCTCCTCATAATGCGGAGAGTCAAAATTCTCATCAGGACATGCTAAAGCATGGAGCACGAAAGCGAGCCAGAGCAGACGAAAATGTGAACGAACTGCCATCGCAAAGCAGCATGCAGAGAGAACCACAAACGAACAAGACTGATACAGAAAGTGAACCCCCCGCAAAAATGCGGAAGAGCTCTGATTCGCAAGCAGTTCCAGTTTCTGCTTCCCCGACTCGAGGAGCCGTCACTGGAAGCAATCGTGAGTCCGATGAATTTCGACCCAATGGGAACATGGTCGATGTCCTGCTGAATTTTGTTGTCCAAGTGCCATTTCGCACCACTGATCGGCGCGAGCGCCCATTGCTCATGAAGAGGTGTGTGAAATTGCTGGAGGAAGCACTTAGCCTTTGGCCAGAAGGGACGGTACGATTGAACTTCATTGAGAAACTCCTTGCCCACTCTGCCGCCGAGAAAACAGGACCTGCACCGTCCTCTAACAGCAGGAGTGGGACGAGCCCAGCCGGAAATTTAGAGAGTGGTGCACCTGAAAGTAAGGGAGCAAGTGCTAAGGCTGATAGCACACGCAGCGACAAAGCGGAACAAGCACGGATCGAAAGAAATGCATCTCGGCAAGCTGCATTGACAACAGCATTAGTACTGGCCACAACCTTAGCAAAGCATCAAGGCAAGAAATTTATCTCTGGAAACATTTCTGCTATACGCGCCCTTGTGCAACCTGCTCTGGCAGAAAATGTTGGACAAAATGCGAGTCATTTTGCTGCACTTCTTACAGAATTGCTCCACAGTTGCCCTCGTTCTGCCGAGACACGCGCAAATACAGGTTCCCAAGTGCAGCACAAAGGAGGGAATGGAGCAGAATCGTTCGCAAAGACACCAGAGAGTGTATCATCACACGTAATACCCATCACTGAAAAAAGTGAAGCTCTCAAACATGCAAGCTCGGCTACGCTTTCAAATAAGATCCCAAATGTGAAGAAGTTAGAGAAGGCCTCTGGGCTGCATAGCGCTCCTAAAACTCCAAAAGAAGCTACAGTGAAAGGTAACATGAGTACTTCGAGTAGCATCGTGGACCCCGTGTCAAAGCATGTTTATTCTATAGTCAATGAGGCTATAGAAAGATGCTTGAAAGCTACCGATGGAATTCGGAATCGCTGTGGTCTAATTGTTTTACAGGCATTCTCCAAGAGCGCTCCACAGGAATTTGCTCGATACCAAGATATCCTTATCAAGACGCTCCATCGCATGGCGAAAGAGAATGTGAGTAACGCCCAGCCTGCAACTGGAACTGGCGGTGGTTCTTCTAGTGGTGCGGTGGTCATTGGAGCGGTACAAAGACTAACAAGTACTAAGGAAAGGACGAACTCGAATACCCACGCGCCAAATGTGGCAAGAGGAGCGAACCTGGCGGCTACTACCGCCCCAAGTGAAGCAACCCAGTCTCAGGACAATTCCCGGAATAGCAAATCTCAGGTTGGCAGTAAGCCCACCGCCCAGAGCAGTCATGAAACAAAAGCTCTTATACTTTGCCTGTCCCTCGTAGGAGACATCATTACATCTCTCGAGCAGAGCCAGAAGAAGACATTGTTCCAGGTCGTATGGGCTCTAATTGATCGCTGCGTGGAAGTAGATGTTCTCCTAGAGATCGTTCGCATAATTGGCTCCTGGGTTTTATGGAAACCTCGAACTAACAGGAGTTCTGTTGCAGCGAAAGAACCGCTGACGTCAAAGGAAAAGATTCACATTCTACTCAAGATGGTTGTGTTCGAGCGTATTGCTGGCAACGGCGCCCAAAAGCTCATGAACGCATATCTGGGCATCATCCTCAAAATATTTGGCGGAGAACATGCTGCTGATAGACGTCCAGAACTGTCACTTAAATTAGAAAGGGCCTTTACGCTCGGCCTCAAAACTTCCGATGCTTCAACTCGACAGAAGTTTTTCCGCATCTATGACGCATCTATGGGATCTTCTCTTGTGGTAAGGCTCCACTTCGTAATCGCAAAGCGAGAATGGGAGCACCTTTCTGATACGTTGTGGATTAAGCAAGCAGCGGAGCTTCTGATATCGGCAGTTGAAAAGGACAAGGTTATCCGTCTTGATCCGCCTTGTTCAACCTTTGCATCTCTAATACCAGAGACAGACACAAGTATATTGCAAGACCTTGAAAGCACTAATGTTCGCTTCAAGGATCAGGGTATGAAGCTTGTCAGGGGGTCACAAGTAGTCACTGCTGACTTCTCCCTGAAAGCCTTCTGCGATTCTCAGCAAAACCTTAAACTCGGAGCGTTGATTAGATCTCTCCAGGCACTTCTTCATCACGACTCTGAGTTTGCCTATTGCACATGGGTCAATTTACTCCCGCAGACATGGAGTGCGTTTAGTCCTACAGACAGAACCAGTATGGAGAAAGCGATGACTTCGCTTCTCACAAAGGAGTATCACCAGTCCCAAACTTCTTGGGCAAGAAATAACGTCCAAGCTCTACTTGAATCCATTTCTAAATGCTCTCCTCTTCCACCTCTTCAGGCTGACCTTGTTTTCCATCTTGGTTGTCGCTGGAATGCTTGGCACACTGCGCTTAGTTATTTGGACAAGCGCGCTGTCCAATTCCAAGTTGAAATGGATACAGGCAAAAGGATTGGAGATATGAGATCTTTCGAAAAAGCACGTGCGGAGCTCGAAGATGTGTTAGATGCTCAAGCAGAATTATATCGTGCCCTGCATGAAAAGGATTACTTCGCCGGTCTTTGGAAGAAACGAGCTGTTTCCTCTAATTCAAGAACAGCTCTCACTCTTGATCAGCTAGGGCTATTTTCCAGTGCACAAGATGTCTATTCCGATGTAATGGCGGGACACCTTGGTAATCTACCTAACCATGGAGCATTTGGACAAATGTCGGATCCGAAAACAGGGGCTCATGGTATCCTTGCCCAACCATCCAAAGCCGAGGTGCTTTTATGGGAAGAACGCTGGATTGACTGTGCACGGAATTTGTGTCAATGGGAAGTGCTTACTGAATTTTCGCGGACGGTTGTCAATTCTGAGCTACTTCATGAGTGTCTTTGGAGACTTCCTGACTGGAGCGCGTTGAAGGACTTGTTGGTTAGGGACCCAGTAGAAGACGGGCCACAGCTGAAGCTGTATCTGGCGTATGTGCACTTGCAGGAGAACAAGCTTGATATCGCAGAGAGTATGATTATGCAGGGGTATCAGAGGGCATTGGAAAGGTTCTGTTCTTTACCAATCAGTGCCGATCTTGACGCAACAAATCCCATTTTGGTACAATTCCAACAGCTTGTAGAACTCCAAGAGTCTGAACGAATTCTATCAGAACTTAATGCTCTGAGCAGACATGGAAGCGGTAGCATCAGCGTCGAACAGAAGATCGAAAATGTGAGACAAACCCTCAACGCATGGCGGGAGCGACTTCCTTCGCAACACGAAGGTCTTTGCGTGTGGAACGATATTTTGACTTGGAGAAACCATGTCCATGCTGTAGTAGTGAACGTTCTCGAGGCTCTGAAAGAAGCTGCAAGCGCTAAAGTTGCCGCTGCCCAAGGATCCTCTACTGGCGGTGTGACTACGGGTCGCAGCCATGGCAGTGGTTTAAGTACACAGGCCGCGCAGGTACAAGCAGCCGCCGCAATCGCACAGGCTCTACCCCAACAGGTTCTTGTTATGGGAGTTAATGAGACCGCCTGGAATGTGCATCGATTTGCGAAAGCGTGCAGAAAGCAAGGGTTTCCTGATGTGGCTCTGTTTGCCCTTCAGAAGTTATATCCTTTCGGAACTATGGAGTTGTCAGAATATTTCGTTAAAACGAAGGAGACCGCAAGATCGTTCATGGCAGGACCCAAAGGTGTAGACAAGAGTGTGGAATACGGGTTACATGAACTGAACCGCTGCAATATGGACCATTTCAATGCTAGACAGAAGGCTCAACTATTCACTGTGAAGGGGAAGCTTTGCCTCGCTCTGAATCGTGATGATGATGCAGTTGATGCTTTTTCTACAGCCTTATCTACTTCCTGTGATGTGGGGTCAGCGTGGCTTGCATGGGGGCGACATTGTGATAGACTTCAACAACAGGCTGCAATAGACCCTGGCAGATTTGCCAGTCACCAAGATGTTTCAGAAAAGAGACCCAAAGATAGCACATCCACTGAGAAGGGCTTCGTAGCAGAATTGGCATGGCGAGAAGCCGCAGTGAATTGTTATCTGCAAGCCGCTCGCTTTGGGTCAAGAAAGACTCGAGCTTTCTTACCTCGTGTTCTCCGTCTTCTTACTATTGATGTGCAGGCCCGTGTTGTCGCTGAAGGTTCGAAGCGACTTAAATTGGCACCAGGCCCCACGAACCTGGATCAATCTACACGAGATGGAACACTTGTGAAAGAAGAAAATGTTGTCGCAGAGATTGCCTGTCCTGTTCCAAAGCATTCCGGAAGCGGCACTCCCCCCAAGTCAGACTCATCTCCAAAAAAGCCGCCAGAAGTGACTAAGGATACTGCGACAAAGACTAAGCCAAATGCAAACTCATCTTTGAAGCTCCCGGACCAGTCTGAGGGAGTTACCAAAGTTATTACTTCTCTCATGCTCGACACACCTTCTTGGATGTGGCTTCCGTGGCTGCCTCAAATCGTACCTATGCTGGGTCGGACTGAGGGTCCTGTTGTGAGGCAAATGCTCATTCGCATCGCCCAGCAATATCCCCAGGCCGTCTTTTTCCCAATTCGTGCGTACATGGAAGAGAGAAAACCGATTGATAGACCCGTGCGACACCTTACGAAAGAGGCGCTTAAGGTTAGTCGACCAATTACGTCAGCGTTACTACCGGCTGCTTCATCCGCTCAATTAACAAATGCTGCTCGCCAAGCCCATCAGGCTCAGCAGCGGTTCTTTATGATACAGAAGACTATAAGGAAGGTGGATACTGCTTTGGCCAGTAATCCCGCTCCCATGGAGCGGGCTGCACACCTTGCCAAGAAGAATCAGTTGAAGGAAGATCTTGTGAAAACGCGCGGCGTCCTTGAAAGAAGCATGCAAGCTTACAAGATCGCCGAACAGCGACAACGACAGTATTCTGAAACTGCTCTAGGCACCCATACGGGAGGGAACATACCAGCCTCTGCAGCAAGTCGTCCTTCTGCAAGCGCTTTAAAGCCAGATGTGACTGGTGGTACTGCTGGAAACAGTCCTGGGGGTTCGATTAGAGGCCAATCTACTGAACAGCGATTGCCGGAAGCGTCAAAGAATCTCGCTGGGGAAGGAGCAATTGGTCATTCCAATGCGCCTGGACATGTGTCATCATCAAGTTCACAAAGCTCTAATGTATCAACAGTTAAGGACATGTTCTCACTTCCAGTGTCAGGGATGAATGCTTCTCCCTTCGAACATGCAGATACAGTCATGGCACACATTGTTAAGTCACACCAACTACTCTATGTCGAGATCGAAAGAATTACTATGGAGTTCTCGTTTAGAATGAAGCCTCAGAGAGAGGAGCATCTACTAAGTCTTATGAATGCTCTGCTTCATCGCTGTTATCAGTATTCCATGACAGTGGGCAAAGAAGTGGCGCCGTCTTTCCGCTCAGCATTGGAAGAGCTCTCCCGAATGTGTTTTGGAACCGGTACTGAAGGGAAAGGGAAGCAAGGGGATCAAAGGCTGCAGTCATCCAGTATCGCTGGTTTGAAAGAAGCTTTTGAGCGGGAACTTGCACCTCAGACTGCGACAGACTTTCCCACAGCAATCGAACCATTTATTTCGCGTCTTCGGCGCTGGAAGAACATTTTTCAACGTCGCGTAGAAGCACTGCCAGATCTCCTCAAGCTTGAAAACATATCAAGATATCTGATCGAGGTGCATGATTCCGAAGTTGATGTGTTTGGTCAATACGTCAGTTCAGAGTTTTCGGAACCTAGCACTGAGAAGCACGTCAAAATCGCTCAGTTCAGTGCGGATGTTCGAGTAATCCGAAGGCCCTCCGGGCCATCCCGAGGTATTTGTATCATCGGAACAGATGGCAAAAAGTACGATTTCGTTCTTGAGACGAGCATCAACTCGAACGTACAGTCCACTGAGGATCGCATCGCTCAGATTTATCGACTTCTCAATAATTCTGTCTTCGCCCGAGACTCCGAAGCGTACAGACGACGCGTGCAGTTAACCGTGCCAATTTTTGTCCCGACTGGCGCCCGAACCAGACTCGTGTCAGATGACCCCTCTCTGTCATGTTTGGCGGAAGGCTTGGAGAAATACCTGGAAATGAAGGGGAACAACCTTGATGATCCCTTGATGGCCTTCCGTGCGGCTGAATCAGATGCCTACAGTCGACGGAGGTCAGGAGGGACTGAACACAGCAGTAGAGCGGAATCAATTGCAGCTCGGGTGGAAGCTTATCATTCGGTATGTAATGATCATGTTCCGAATGATTGTCTCTCCAGATGGATCTCATCTAAGATGCCGTCGGCTGCAAGCGAGTTCATATTCAGGAAACGGTTCGCGGAGACTCTGGGGACTGCTTCCTTGGTGTCTCACTGTCTAGCAATTGGGGCGCGGCGTCCACAAAATATTATGTTCTCTTGGAAAACAGGGTCGATCTACAACCTACATATGCGCTCGTTAATGTCGAATCGAGGTATAATTGAAAGCGATGAAGCTGTTCCTTTCCGGCTGACTCGGAATCTAAGGCATTTCCTTGGTCCAGTCGGACTAGAAGGGTCATTCTTCGGGTCGATTGCAACAACCTGGCTAACGATGTCAAAGAATATTGAAGTTCTACATGTTTATCTCGATCTGATTATGAGAGATGAGTTGATGGGATGGGTAGCTTCTGACACAGAGAGCGCACGTTCGAAAGAAGTTACTGCGTCCAGTGCAAGTGGACCGGAGGCCAGTAGCATGGAGATGATGCAGTTGGAGCAACGTCTTGCTGCAAGCGTTCGTGCCGTTGTCTCCCGTGTACAACGTTCGGAGCCAAAGTCTAAAGATGAAAGTGTGGATGCTGTGGACGTGGCGAGAGTGTATGATCTCATCGAAAGCGCGAGCAAACCCGAAAACTTGGCTCAGATGGAAGCTAGCTGGCAAGCTTGGTATTGATGACACGTACAGTATCTCTATATCTCATTGTAAGGGGCCGGCAAGTGTAGAATGTTTAGCAGAGCAAGTATTATTGACGTAGTCTCTAAGACGCTGCTGTACTGTAGCAAGCCAACCCTATTCATGTGAACTGCTCTTGGTCACTGCAAATGTGAGGAGTTATCTATATTGACTGCGACATAATCGCATGTTCATTGTAGCCATGCATATAAATAAACAGCTGCAATGTACCCTCTCGTGTGTACCACAACAAAATATGAGATATACGCGAGAGCGGTATTCGATTCAAAAGGAGGGGCACCATCAGGAGTTGGTCTACACAGTCTATTTCTGACCCCCATACGAGCGCGTTTCAAAACAGGAGGAACGTAATGTAGGTACGAGAGGTACTAAATTTAATTCGCATTTGATTTGCAGCCTCGGGATCACACAGGAATTGATGCCAAGCTGGTCGCAAACCATTGGACTGTCATGCAGCTAGGAGATCCGTATAGTTTGGGGGTGCGGACGTTGCAGGACTATATACTCTGGCAACATGAGAGCGGTCTTACCCATGAAAGCGCGACTATATATAGCATCGAAAGGCACTGGATTGGCAAATTGTACATAGTCGCAGAGCTGTCGTACTTGAATTGCTTGCAGCAAATGACGCGATGGCAGGACGGGTTTTGCTCGGCGTCCCCTCGAGATTGTTAGGAGACACACACGTTTCAGGCAATGCGTGAAAAACGTCAATATTGATGATGTAGATGTGTACACGTGTTACCGAGGAGTACTCGAAATATTAGATCTGTCTGGGTTGGATTTTGTTTTTGTGTTTATGCTTGTGTTTGTTTTCTGCATGTCTTGCACATGTCTAAATATGAATGAGAAAAACAGCGGTGCCACAAGACGGCCTGCACTGGTGCCAATGATACTGCAAACGTCTTCGTGCACATGTTTTTTCCAACATTCTCTTGTCAGATTTAAAGCCTTAGGTATACAGTTCGTGTACATTTATGCCTGCCCAGAAGGCGCTGTTTCAAACAGCCTGTTTGGCGCATGTGTATCAAAAAAAGAGTTTGGTGGGGCGGGTGCCTGGTGGGCCGCCCCCTGCAGTGCCATCTATGAGCATGACCTCTCATCAGCTGGAGCATCGTGCGGCACGCCGCCCCGTGCTGGGCGACTAGCTCACAACATTATTATGTGGCTGTCGACTGTGACTTCTCCTGGGACCTGCACTGTAACCAAGATGACCGTGGTCCCACCTGAAGCAATATTTTGAGCAGCAGCCCTGCTGCAAGGATGCAAATGCAACCACTCTGCTTGAAACATTTGATACTACAGTAGTTGTGTGACCGCACATGTACATCTATAACCTGGCTATATCTACTCCAACCCACCATCTTCCTGCTTGTTTTTCGATGGTTGCGTGTCACCGTAGGACATGAGAACGTGTGACACCGTTACGCTCGTTGGATGGGACGGGACGAAATGCGATAAGCATGTAAAGTATGCTACAGAATCCCCACCAAGAACTCGTCGTTCAACCGGCCCATCTGGCTTCAGCCGCTTTGGTCGGTGCCATGTTCTATGTTTCGCATTCTACCACGAACGTTTGTTTGTGTGGTGTCCGAACTCATCTGATCTCTATCAACTTCATGGTATGACTGCACCTCTCGCAAGAACTGTTGCGTGCTGGTGCCGGCATGCACCATCAACACTGCCTTGTATGATTTTTATCCTTTCACCACGGTATATATACTTACTGACACCTCTCCCATGAATAGACGTATGCTCGCATTCAATATCTTATAGTTGCTGGGAGACACAGCACGAGATTCATCATCGCACTTTGGTGATTCAAGTTGGATTGTTGTTGTCCCGGTACAAACGGGTAAACAACAATGTATTATCGAATCACAGACCCAGTCAATGAAAGCATATCGATGGTGCCAGCAATACTTTTAAGCAAGAATGACACGGTTCCACATTGAAGACAGCAGGTGACGTTGTCCATGCTCACCTTTGGCGGAATCCTAACTTACAGGCACCATCCTGTAGGACCAACGAAAATATAGCGATATGTACATTTCCGTTTGCTCTAGCGAGCTGTGTGGCATGTCCAGCAGCGTACTAGGTTAATCCATTGCCCATACAGTAGATATGTATATCTGGACATTGGGCGGGTTTTATATGTGAACAAGAAGAAGCATAGACTGAATTTGTCCCTGACGATTGTAGTATTCGTATTTACGATACATAGCATGACCGTTTGAATTTGAGCCAAACGATACAAATGTAGGTTCATAATGCGCAGGAGGTACCCTTCAAGGGAACCTCTAGATACAATGCAGAATGAGTGTACCAAAGGATAACCCTGGGGTACCGAAATGTGCCCTGGTACTCTCGCTGCATGTGTTTCCGCTTAATGTACAGTAGATACTGTAGATGGCTGTACCCAAAGTCACGTGAAATCACGCAACGAGTACCAAGCATGAAGTTCATGCTTGGAATCTATCTACCATTCGAAGGGCACTCGCTGAGTCCATGAACACGCAAAGTCTTTGATGGTACAGCATTATGAACGGACAACCATATTGTTTGTTGCGACTGAAGTTTGTCAACTCACTCTTGTAGAAGAGGTACAGCAATGCTTGGCAGTTTCACCATCATCCAAAAGAGGGTGGGCCTCTGTACTAATTTAGCTTTTGGCAAGTTGCCAAGGCTCTCCACAATTCAGGGGACAGTAAAAGCTTTACACGATTACGCATTGACTCCTCCCTGGTCCTGTTCTACGCTGAGATGCTGTGCGCCAGAAAGGGTTTATCCCATAGATGTGATGCTCTAATTTAGTACCCCTCGAGGGGTACCTATTGTGTACCTCCCAAA
>JAUBNZ010000226.1:0-20840 GCA_032355485.1 Bonnemaisonia californica
ATCTTGTTGCTTGACCTCTTCCTATCGAAGGAAGGTAGCGGACGCACGTCCTTTGGGTTTTGCCGGCCTGATTCACCGGGCAGACCCACGGCCCTGCTGGGGCTCAGGAGCTACGACAGACCCGAGGACTCTCCCAACGCAGGGAGAGAGGTTTCCGGTTTCCCACTCATCGGAGTGTTCATCATAACGTGACTCCACCTAGACGAGTCTCTCTACCACACCGACCGCCTGCCGGAGAGGCTCGGGAAACTGTAGACCCTCCTGTCCTCCAGGGGAGGGTAGTACTACACAACCGAGACCTCCGGACTTGACGTTACAACTCAACCAGGAAGAGAACGCTGCGCGCTGTCAACGAGCACCTCTCTTCCGTAGGAAAGGCATTGGTTCGGCTTTCCCCCACGTCGCTCTACGTCCCATTCAAGTGCCCTTGACTTCCCAAACTCGCCATCCGCGCGGAGTTCCGCACGTGGCACTTAGTTAGCTTCAGTATTTCACCCCCTCATCCCTCCGGTTGCCGTGCTCCGGGACCCCCAAGCACCCTACCTTTCCACGTAGGGAAATGTATGGCTTTGGGCGATTTCTGGCGGCCCACTACCTCGACCCCCTACCTTTCCTTAGCAGGAAAGTCAGTGCGAAGATCACCTACTTCGGGACTTCTCAGACCAGGAAGCGACAGGTATGCTTCGGCCTACCCTCTCACGGCTACCACCTACTAGGGACAACAATAACGGGAGGGGGCTGAAGCACTTTCCTTGTAAATACTACAGTGGTTTCTGGACCTTCAACTGCCAGACTTCGGAAGTTCTGAGGCAGTGACGGTGCTCCAGAGGCATACCGCCGGGCCCTCAGGTGACTGGAAAGCTACCTTTGACAACAGTCTGAAGGTGCTCGGCGAGAGAATGGAGGACGACATCTTCCAAAATGTAAAAGATTTCATCCACGAAGAAATGGCAAAGATTCACGCACACTATTCAGATTTGAATCTGAAGAGCGTATCGAAGGCTATTCTTGGAGATACCGTAACAGTGCTCCGACACGACGTCATGAGCAGAGCCGAACCCTCGTTCACCCAACTGGCCTGGGACAACATGTCACGAGGGCTGGGAAATCATATCTACAAAGTTGAAACGCTCCTCCAAGCCCTCCACGAGGATATTGCCCCCTTCAGATATGCGTCGTCGGAAAGCAAGCTGACACGAATATTTCCCCCGAAGGGAGAGAGCAACCAAACCATGAAACCGAACAGGAGTCCGCAATTAGGCTTTTACCCCAGCAAGTACATGCTTTAGCTGGGACAACCAAATCTTCTGACCCACGTGTGCTCATATAAGCTCGCATGAAGTAACAGGTATGCCCAATGGTGACTGTTTCGAGCCTCCATCACCCAAAACAATGCCCTCTGACTCATTACTTTCCCTTGGGGAACCGATGAGTGAAGGTTCGTTCCAAGACCCACTGGAAACTGCTCTCCAGATTCAGAAGACCAGGAAGTCAGCTTCCGACAATGTTCTTCCTACAGGCAATATCTCCAGCAGGATATGAGACCTCAGCTTCAATCCTCAGATTTGGGATGACTGGGAAAGCTCGAAAAATTATCCGAGCATTCAACCGGAGCATACAGTACTTCGATAGCCGGGACGCCATCGAAGTCGTTGAGTTTCTCGCTTAATTCCTCCATGCTTCCGACACCACCAACGTGCAGGAAGTAGAGGCCGTCAAGGTTCTCGGTTGGTTTCTCAGAGGGGACGGCAAGGTGCACTTGATTCCCTCATAAAGACGGCACACGCTTTTCGAAGGTCCTGGTCGGGAACCCAGCTGTGCTCACGCTTTCAACACTCTCCTATCGCGCTAGGAGACAGAATATGTTCTCTCCTCCGTGTGCGACGAATTAACGCGCGCAACACGCGCAAAAAGAGGAGGACAGTATGTTTTCAGGTAGTCTGCAAACATATGCCTTCCGATGCGCCAACTTATTTACCGAACGAGACTTGGTGAATTACTTCATGAAAGGCCTTCATCCGGGCATCCGTTCAACAGTCTCCGTCTCCGTTAGGCAGCAAGACGAGCAAAAGCTTCTGGATGTTCGACGGGTATCAAAAGCACCTGGTGACACCTTTCGCGCCGTTCAAAAGAAGCCGGCCAAGCCCTGTCCTGCCCCCACCCGGGAAGGGGAAAGACGGAAGGCTCTGATGCTGAACCTACAACAGTACCTCCGCCCCAGTCGGACTCCTCTTCGGAATTCCACTAGCAAGGCCGGCAAGGGCCGTGTGACTTCACCACCATGCTGCTAACACGGATTCACTTGACATCTCTGACCAAAACCAACCTCATCCCGGCCCTATGCGATGAGCACGTGGCACAACCTCAAACCTTCTTTCCCTCCCGTCCCGTCAAATCGACGTGCAGCGGATGCCGGATGCCAGGCTACATCTTGTAAAACTGCCCTTACTTGCCATTTCTGGGGCCGATGTCCTTTGCATTCTAGAACTACCTGTTTCAGCAGCAGTTGGAACAGGTACTCCTGCGAAGCCAGAAGGGCAGGACCAGGTCGCAGTACGCGTTCCCTTTGACAGGGAATTCGCACAGACAGGTGGACCCCTTGGAGGGCTCTCCTTCGACGATCCTTAAGCAGCCTGCGCTCCCTAAGGGCCGGCGAGCAGTCAGCTTCTTCGGTCCCCAGAAGACCCCCGCGCCCGCGAGTCAAGACGTCCGTCAATGAGCACCTTACCTTTCCTCGTTGCACGCCCCGAACCTCTCCGGTCAACCCGAGCCGGATGGAACAGATACGACGTCCAGCTCGGAAAAATATAGGCAGGGAATGTCGCTTGGCAGCGCTCCCCGCAAAAGGCTGCAAGCAGCCTGCAGCCGCTCTAGGAAGCAGACGAATTCCCACTTGCATTTCCCCCGGGAAACGCATGTGGACATGGTATAACCTAAGCGCCACCGATGTCGGATCCCAATTTAGTTCCGTCTGGCCAAGTTGTATGCCTCATGAAGGCGCCCCACTACGTCTTGCTGGGTTCGTTTGGAACGAACCCATCACGGTTACGTCCGTTGCGCATCGTCGCCGATACAGGCTAGAGCCCCCACGTTATTCTCTAGTCCGAACTTCCCCCAGGATGACAGAAGTTCATCCAGCCCAACATTCAGGATCCCGGCTTGGCAGACGCGAACGGTAATCCCAGAAGGATTACCGACCGCATCCGGTTAGTGCTTAGGTTGGGCAATAAATGCATACACCATTCCGTGTATGTTGCACGAAACCTAGCAGTACTGCTCATCCTGGGGACGAATGTCATGAACTCTCACGTCCATGCCATCTATCCCCGGGACCGATACATGGAAATTTACATGGGTGAAGATAGCGACCATGTCTTTCCACAATCTCCCACCCCGGCGAACTGGATCCTAGCCGACGCAGCTTCTAAGATGGAAGACGCGCCGGGGAGGACGAACGGAGAAGACGAAGTTGTCAGGGCGACAAGATCGCCTGACCTCGCAGTCCACAAGGTGAATCTAGCGCGAGGGGTCGCAATACCTCCGCAACACCAGATGGCTGTGCATATGCACAGAAAGGAAGGGGCTTCTTTACCTCCATCCCAAGGACGCGATCTATCAACCCCATCGCTTTCGTGAAACGAACAGGGTGTGTGAAATTGTTCCCAACAAGGAGTTCACGGTGATTATTGCAAAGGTCTCGAACGTCAAGAGGTTCCTGCCAAAAGAGACTGGAATGGGCTTCGCACAGTCGAACCCATTGGCGATCCTTTACAATATCATGAGCGACGTGGATCCTGCGGATTCCTCGGAAGAGGAAGCAACGGTAGTTGCCACGGTGCGAGACCCAACTCTTCAGGCAGGAGTCTTGACCCAACTGGCTGCCGGGACGTCTGCTCTTGAAGAGCGGGCCCGCCGGAGACCCCTCCGGTAAATAAATCGCAACCGGACTCTATCTCTAAATAGACTGAAAAGTTTGACTGGAATGAGGAGATAGGTCCGACTCATCGGGGTACCCAAATGCAGAATCGGTCCTTACCCAGACCTTCGGATAACTGGAAGGCCTGGGGGCTTGGCCTGAGGGTGGCTGGTGAAGTACTGGGCACCCCTACAGTAGAGCCCAGTGACAGGTACCCCACAGTAGGACGTGCCACTCGTCAGGAATATGCACTAAGAACCCTCTAGAGTGGGATACCCCTGGGAGGAATCCCATCCTAGGACCTTCACGGACAAGAGGGGGATGACAAGACAGGTACCCTCAGAGTACCTTCCCTGCACCATCCCCCGCACACGGTACACCCTCCAGAAGAGATCTTATAGTGGCAATGGAACCCGTCCCTACAATGTACGTGGGAGGGGTGTCCTGAAATGCGCCTACAGTAACCATGAACAGACCACGGAACCACGCGCCCAAACGGGTAAATTCAAAAATTACAAAATATTCGAAATTATATAACATTTTGTAATTCCTACCGATGCAAACGATACAGTATCCCCCACCTCCAAAAGGGGCTGACATGGGGCCCGAAGGGTCACTGTGCTCCACGCGGCACCGGGGTTACGTGCTTTCCTTACCGTACGCCGAACCGGAGCCTGGGAAGGCCAACGACACAGCGTCGCCCAGCACTGGAAGCTATCATACGCGCGATAATGTACGCCGCTAAGACCTACGAGGCTGTAGGCTACGAGGCGCAGCACGGTGGGGAAGGCCGGCGGGGAAGGGCATTTTATTATGCGATTCCCTACGAGAGGGAAACGCAAAAGGGCGCCTCCCTGACGTCGAGAGGTCGCACGACATTCGCAACCCCACCACAACCCCGGTAGACTGACGCAACGGCGCCAGCCTACCACAAAACCCCACCCCCTGGGTGTTGCAGGGGGCGACAACTCGTCATCCACACGGCACGGGGGACCCTTTCTATTGCTGGGAGGGGCCGTTGTAGTACCATGAAGGACCAACGCTCCTCTCTCTTGGAGGACGGCTCAATCAACATAGGCACCTTTCCGCCAGCCCCACGATAGGGTTGACGGCGAGGCAGCATCTTGGAGAGGAGATCCGTGGCAAGGTCGAAAACGTCCAGTCGGCCAGGCATGGGAGCTAGACCTTCACCCCTTTCATGGTGCGAAGGCACCGCCCTGTCCAATCTCCGACGTGTTCTGAACCATCACGAAGCTCCCGACTCTCCCGATGCGCTTCGGAAGGCGCTGCATCAGCCTGTCGGTGGGTTTCCTGCTCGTCGTGATAGGCAGCGTACTCGTTTGCAAGCTGAGCCTCCCAATGCTGCGCCCCCTCGGGTTCCTTCTCGAAGCCCTGCTGGGCAATGGCCTCATTCTCCCTGAACCCCTCCACGGCCCTCTCAGTCTGGCTGAACATCATGAGCAGCTGGCCCAGTACTCCTCCTACGGTAAACTCCATGTTCCCTTTGCGAACAGGTCTTTGTAGTGGCCATTTGCTCTAAAGGATAACACCGGGGAGAGCTCCCTCAGCTTCTTAATCCACCGTATACGGAAAAGCTGTTGGAGCGGATTCTGCGGAAAATGCACGCTCGTCCTCGGAAGCGAAGGTCTTCCCTCCCGCGTTTGAGATTGCCACCGACAGGGCTGGGACCGACCTTCCGCATGACTGAAAGCCGGCCCTCTCTCTACCGCTCCCGGATCAAAACAAGAAGTTACTGAGCGCCCAACATCCCGAAGAACGAGTACTTCCCTCCCGGGGGGCACACGGTCCTCCGGGATCACAGAAAGGATTTCCTGACCGTCCTGAAGGGAAAACTTCGGGGAAAAATCCTTCGGAAAGTGGAACTGATAGTCCGGACGACCGCTAGCCAAGGCTGTATGAACAACCGCCGGCACAGTCTCCCACTCCAGGCTTCCCGAATTCAGGAACTCCGGACGGGGAAGAAGAGGTTCTAATACAGCTATGCTATAGAGTATTTGCTTCCCGCAGACAACGGAAACCACAGGCACAGTTCTACGGAGATGGCTATCTGCGTGCAGGCCCATCCCAATTAAAATGTCGCTTTCCAAGTTGAGGAGTAAATGGAACTTCTGTCGCAAAATACGGCTGACGGGTGCCACAACCGCAGACCCTGCGAAGCACAGCAATGCCGGGGGTCCGGGTGGATCAGGTTATCCGAGGGATCCACCGCTCCCAACCAAAACGATGGGAGCGGTCCGAACTCCTCCGGGTGGAAGCACAAGTCGCTAGGGACTCAGTAGTTTCTCTTCGCCTTACGGGCTTGGATACAGAATTCCTCCGCCGGGAAGAGGCATTGATACTTTCGGATCAGGGCCCGTGCATGTATTCAGACGTACTCCTGGCTCCTAAATAGCGGTGTGGGGAATGGGTATACGATGCTCCCGCACTTTACCATAGGGGCCAGGTCTTCCAGAATGCCTTCGAAAGGCTTGTCGAAGAGCGTGGTCTGAATGTGTTCGACATACTCTGCGTCCCACGGGTAGTGGAGGTAGGTACGGCTTGATCCGATCCCTCGCCGGTTCCGATAGGGTCGTCGTGGGTCCGGAGTCAGAAATTGACGGGGCAAGCGTTGATTGGCGGTATGTGCGTCTCGCTGAGTGAGACGCGCAAGTACGCGAATGTCCTCATGCTGGTCTTCCGAGGATAACAGAAGCTACTGAGAAAAGTTTCTGTGGATGAAGGGGTACCTTTTCCAGCCCAAAGCGAGCTCGTCGTAAACAGAGAGCCGTAGAGCAGCATTTTCACACACAACCACCGATGGGGTGGGTGCGATTTAGTTGTCCATGGGATCGGGCGCACCCGTACCAGCATCGAAGCAACTGGGGCCACAGTAGCATTGGAAAGGGAGGTCCCCCGCAGGTCTCTCTCCCGTCACGATTAACGGAAAATGCATAGGGGACCGCCCCTGGAGAGGCGACGGTTACGTTCAATGGCTCGCTAGGGTGCACGTCGAGCTTCTGCTCATCGCTGGGCAGAAGCTCCGCAGGCGCCCGAGGAGCTGGAGTAGGATCCACCGATGAGGACATCAGCTGGGCTGACTCACCCCGCTGGTTGATACTCCAGACTTTTCTCCATCGCAGGGGAGGAGGCCGGAAGCCGTCAGAGCGGGGGCCGAACGAATCGAAGGATCATTTCTCGCATCGGGGGAGGAGATGAAGTTGAAACGATAAGATGGAACGAAGAAGGAGAAGGATCAAGAATGACTGTTGGAGAACCAGGTATAAGGGAGGATAGACGGAATGAGTGATGTTTTTTATTGGGACTCGCAAGACATGCTAAACTCCTGAACAAGAGGCGCCACTCAGACTTACCTGAAGGGAAGGCCTGAGGGGCCATTCTATGAATATCTGTGAGCGGGACGTTTAACCTTGAGAGGGGGCCCTGTAGTACCGAGACATTTTGGCATGGTACCCCCGGCTCCTCATCCCTCCAAGTGAATATGGAGAGTAGTATTTTTAGTGAGGTGAACATAAGGGCGATGCCCCTGTGTTCGCGGGAGTTTGTGGTACCCTTTCTCTTAGGGATTGAGACCAACAGACTCTGGAGCCACTGTGGAGGTACCTCCCCGGTTGAGAGGATACCATTGAGTGTGGCTAGGAGAGAGAGAGGCGGGAGCGATGTGGGTGATTTCTGTCAGGGGAGATTTCATAAGCATCTTTCAGGATCTCTTCGGGGCCAGGGACTTTATTACACGGGAGTCTGGAGATAGCCATGTTCAGTTAACCGATTTCGATGGGCTGAACCATAGTGACATGTGTTGGCAGTATTTGTGGACACGGCGCACAACCCCTCTCGATTAGTGAGAGGCAAGGGTTGTTGTGTGGATGGCTTGACGGAGAGGCAAGGGTTGGGAAACTATCTTGTCAGATTGGGTTAGCAGCCATTCCTGTGGCCAACTAGCTGCCAGAAGCTTCCGGGTGATTCTTTGTAGTCGGATTCCATTTCTTTCATATATGTCTGAAACGCGTCCCGGGGCTTTTGTGTTTACCCGATGATATTCGAAGGCTGCGGAACTGTAGGCAGCCACAAGTTTGCAAAGCAGGTTTACTTTTGTAGTTGTCGGGGATATTTATGATAGCTCCGGATTGTATCGGGCGGAAGCATGGAGAAGCTTTCGGAAGGCTCGTCGGCGTTTTCTTCTGGTCTCCTTGGTAATAAGGGTATCCCAATATAATGGGGGCAGTGGACGTTGCTGTTTCTCTCGCGGAAGGATAGAGGGAGAGGGAGTTCGATGACGCTGAGGAGAGTGTCGGAACACTCCTCACTCGATTGAGTGTCGCAAAATGCGGCAAAAGGGATTACAAGCACTTAGGCGAGAGTTAGTTTTTGGGGTCGTTGGATGCAGAACGGGGGATGTAGTACTCAGCAGGCTCGGGAGGGCACGTGATGCCACTAGCTTCCCTAGTATTCCGGTAAACGGTTGTGGTAGGAGAGCGACTCCTCCAGATGGATTCGTGTCGAGCTTGGGGCACGGAGGAACACTCGGTGTTCGGGAGACCAGAGATCTCATGCCCTGCGCTGGGCCGGACCTCGCAACTGATGCGGTGGGCTGAGTTGCAAAAAAAAGAGATCGTCTAACTGGCTAATCAATCCAGTAGACCTAGACTAGTCGAATGTCCGCGAACTTTTCTCCAACGATAAGGAGGGTAAACCGTAGTGGGATTGCAGGACTACCATGCAGAGAGAGCCCCTTGTGATGGGGTTCGGGGGATAACGGGAGTGATAGGATGTAGAGCTGCGTGTCTAACCTAAGCATGGGCGTCCCTAGAGATGGAACGAACGAGACCAAGGGGCTGGCACTGTGTCTCCATTAAGGAGCAGACAGAGACCTCTGGTGGTTTAGGGGATGTACCGTCTGACCCAACTTGTTCAGAGGGCTTGGAGGGATCTCCTTGGAACCAGGAGCAACCAAAAGATTGGAGACCACCTCATTTTGGAGTGCCGGGGCACGAGACGAGCAACGCAGAGCCTACTGGCTAACAACTTCCGTTCCGTCCCTAGAGGGGGAGGACGCGGAGGGATACGCAAGCAGCTTCCTCCACTGGAGTTTTTGCTAAAAGACAGCAAGAGCTTTTAGAAAAACGCAAGTTGAGGATTCTCGTCGGTACCTCTCAGGGATAGGTCTGCTATTCCGAGCTCGGTTATTTACTTAGACGTAGTCGTAATTGATCTACGTAATTGTATCCACTATTTAGGATAGTTCTACTTCGCACCGTATGGTTACATATCTGTATCTGTATCTGGTGGCTGACCCTGCCATCCGTAAGGACAACTGTCATATGCTGTACCATCTCCCAGTGGAAGGGGTAGAGTAACCGCGAGTGTACTGGGCCATTACACCTAGGTGGTACAGTGCCGATTGCGCTTACACCTGTTGTGGTGATTTTGCACTCAGTGCAGTATGACAGGAACATACCTGAAATGGGTCGGTGGGGCCTTGCTGTACTGCAAGGTACCCCACGTGTCAAGGTTTGACATCCATTCCGTAGATCGAATTATTGATTGGAATGCAAACCACTGAGGTTTGAAATTTGAAAAATGAACCAATATGGTTTCGAATTTACCTAATGGTAATTGGGAACGCGCAGCCATTCAGGCTTTTCCACCCGCGGGTTGCAGTTGAATTCGTACTACAGGGTTTGATGTACCCCTGGGGGTGATCCACCCGTTTTCGCAGGGAGTACCGTCTTCTGTTGGGGTGAATGGGATTCCGAGTGCGATTGTCGGAGGGCGTCAATGTGTACTAGGACTGGAAATTGGTCAGAGAAATCTGCCGGGATGGGGACCTTGCGGAGAGTGGTTCCTGAGGGGAGGATCGGATGTGTGGTAAAGATATGGTCGATGGCAGATGTTGCACGACCGTCGCGGTCCAAAACGCGGGAAGGTGGGCTCCTTTTCTGGAAGTAATTTCCGATCTGCAGAGTTATCTGGATGACAAGGCGATCGAGAGCAGGTACGTACCGAACGGACAAACTCTTGCCATACTGTCGAGGAAATCTCCTTGAAGCCCCCCAGGCGGAAGACTATGTCACTGATTTCCTTTTTAAGGTCGAGTACGGTGGAGGTGGGTGTCCCAGGAGGCGTTTTGGCGACCGTTTCGTGATCTGTAGAGAGACCCAATCGCCGTGCTGGTACCAGACGGGGGGGATGTTATTATTACCCAGATTTGCTCTCCAGGGACGATGTAAACCACAGTACAGAGAGCTGCAATGTCTGTGCTGACTAGAAGGGCTGTATCCACCTTTTTTTAATTTCGCTCCTTTAGAGCGGGCCCCAAAATAGCGATATCCTGGGATGCTATATCGTTATAGTCCCAGTAGATGAGTGTTTCCTGGAAAGCGAGGAAGGAGGGCGATACCGGATGATCCAGTTCCGGATTTCTGGGAGGGAAGCTTTAGCTCCTCGGACGTTCCATTTCGGGAATGTCATGGACGGGATGTCGTCCAGGGATGTGAGATTTGTGGTCCTGTGTGATGTGTACCGGTGGGGCGGTGGCCACGTGAGCTGGTCACGCTGAATCATGCGACCATGGTAGCGGGGGGAGATTTCCCGCATAAATTGGTGCCACTCCTCTTCTTTATAGTGCAATATACGCAGATCGAATCGCGAAACCACAGATCTCGTGATATGATCGAGGGGGTATACTCGAGGGGCCAGGCCATGGGCACGTACAGCATTCCATAGTGTTGATATGCGAGTTACGTTGCAGAAGATGCTGAAGTAGGAAAGGTTGGGATTGACCACATTCGTATGAAGTTGTTCTGTGCAGGCGCCGCGGGTGAGGGCGGTTGCGACGCAGGGGCGTGGGCATTTTAGGGGTGATGTTCGGCATTCCCAGAGATCCTCGGGACGATGGGCTGCGAGAATGTGGTGGAGGCGTTTAGAGAGCTAAAACTCAAGCTCATCCTGCCTGGCATTTCAAGGCGCCGTTTCATATGTTACGACGGCATCTGCTTAGAGGTCTTCGAAGTTTAGTGTGGTGACAAGAAGTGTGCGGTGACCAGAACCTGACTTCTCGACGCGCTTGGCATCATTCTCTGCGGTAGATTGTAGAGGGCCAGTTCCCGGCGGCGGATGTGTTTTAGATAGTTCCAGGTGAGTGTTGGTCAGTTAATAGTGGATGCAGGCTGAGTTTCAGGGCGCTTAGAGATCTGCAGGGCTCTGGAAGGGGATTGTGTGGTATAGTGGCGGAGGCGACAGATCGCCATTCGGTATCAGTGCCTGGCAGGTTTAGATCGCGTGGCGTTGATAGCATGGGTCCATCTTGTTTTGTGGCTCGGAGATGGGTTGCTCTCGAGCGGTTCTGGGCGGCAGCTGGAGACTAATTGCGACTTCCAGAGCGAGGAATCGGAGAATAGCGCGGGAAGTGGGATTAACTTAGCAGCGTTAGGGTATAGAATACCGTCTGTACCGTTTACTGGCTGACCATTATCTCGAGGACCCCTTCGTTGGTGAATGAGGGGGAGTATACAGCGATTCCCTGGAGGCCATGTCGGAGACCCCTTCGGATGAGGCCAAATGGGCCCCATTTCAGTCAGGCCAAGAATAACGGACGGGCTTCAGGCAGGCTTTTGCATCCTTTCTATTCGGATCGGGATGGACCACTCCAATTGGATTCGGCAGGGGACAGGGTTATGTCGCACTAGGGCTTCCCTACCCCATAGGATTCGGGGGCGTAGTGAGCAAAGCCGCTTGTTGAGGGCGAGAGGGTTGGTGAGACGGAATCCCATTCCGGGTCTTCGGATTTGGCCCCGGTCTGGTCATGGAGGCCTGTGATTGTGACACCGGACTAGTGGGTCATGGGGGAGCGCGACATTGCAGCGGGGTCGATTGAGTTTTGAGGTGCAGGGATGTGGTGCGGAGGGTAGCGGGGATTGGGAATCTGGGGCTCGTTGGAATCTGGGCGGTACTGCTGCCAGCCTGCATTTGACTTGGGAGAACTTGGGTCTAAGAGGTTCGGGTTCGGGGTGGGCGCGGGAAAACGAGGGATCCAAGAGAGGAAATGCGGACCTTCCGGGGATCAAAGTGCCGCAGCACATGTCTTTGAGGAACGGACTGCTATGGAGTGGAGAGGTTTTGATGGCCAGATCGATTGTGTGACAGCGTTGGTAAGTACCTGAGTGGTCCGTTGGATCGATGACACATGCGCGGTGAATTTTCGAATGTGGCTTGTAGCGCAGAGATAATGTTGGAATTGGATTCTTCGGAACTCGACGGGTAGAGGATTTTCCGTGGGAAGGGTGTTTGATTAGAAGGGACAAAAGAGGACAGATTTCGAGGTCCAGCTGTAAGGGTTCGCGGCGCGCGGCGCTGCTGGGTTTCAACGCCAAATGGAACCGTTTGACCGCTGGAGAGGGAGATGGTGGTAAGAAAATGAGCCTGAGATGCTAGCGCGTTTGCACGGGAGGGCTCCGCAATAGCAGACGTGCCAAAGTGCTTAGTTATTGTAGGTGGCGGTTGCAGTTCATTCTCCAAGAAGGAAGATCGTGTTGCACAGACACAGCGGGGGCACAGGCCGGAGGCAAAGAGGGGTTGACGATTCCACCTCGAAAACGTGAGAGCCAGGGGCTAGTGAGGAGGTAGCAGACGTGTTTATGGGAGGTTGCACAGGGGAAAAACAACATTTGGGAGAAGTGGGGCGAGGTGGTGGGGCGTACCGTACTGCAGCGTTCTCGGAGAGGTGCATCGGGGGGAAACGCTGCAGTCCCGCCCAGGGGCGCTTTGGAATACATCAGTGCTCGCTCGCTCGATTCCTGTTGCGGCGGCATGAGAAGACGGGCGCACTCGGTGCAGGGCCGCACTGCACTTTGAGGGGGGTAATTCTATTCGTGCCTGCCGAAGGCGGAGCATACGACATAGATACTAAATTCCACTCCTCCTGCATGAAAAATTACACATGAGCCTTAGCTGAATTGGCATCCTTCCGCAGGGCGGGGCGCGCAATACACAAGCCCTTTCCATGCTGCTCATGTTTGGTACGCTTGACGTCGGCCCTGTCAGATATGATAACGGCGTCTTGGGCGCTCTGCAGGCGTTCGATCTTCAGCATGGAGTGGCCGCAGCGGCGGTACGAAATGGCAAGGTCCAGAAGTAGCAAAACGTCATTCGGGCAGTGCTGCAGCAGACGTTTACAGGCTCGCTTTTACTCGCGCTGCGCGCAGAGAGCTCCGCCGTACGAGCCGCCCGCTGCGTGCGGGAGGCCGAGGTTGTTGTAGAGCTTTTGGGCCTCTGCGCCATCGTGATCTATTTGGCGAAGGCGCGCTGGACGGGGGCTACGTCTTTGTTGCGTGGGAGTTACATAAACGATATGCTCTTGTGGATGGGCTCCTTGGATGGAACGGCGAGAAGGTGGATATGGAAGGATGAGGTGGAAGAGGTGAGGGGTAGCAGCGAGTTCAACTGTGCTTGCTGCATTTCTGCAGCAGCCGTGCCTTACATTATTATGTATTGTTGCCTTTCTATTTCAGGTTCCCACTGCAGGTTTACGTTTGTATCTACGGCATCTTCCTGGCTGGAGCAAAAGGAAATTACCAATCTGTGGCAGCACCACAGGAAGATGCTTCCAACACTGCTTAACATTCCCGCCAACAAGCTACTGCCGCACCATCTTCACAATATCCCTATTGGACGTCAAGGGATGGTGGCGAAGCACATATCGAAATACCTGCCTCTCTTTGTCCGTCCAATTATTTCGCCTTCTCGTTGCCGCCAGTTCTGTCTTAATTCTCGAGTGCGCCCGTGCACTCTTCTGTCCCACACGCCCATGCGTGCCCTTCAGTAAGGAAGTCCCCGTTCCGTCCTCGCTGTCCAGATATTCCTCGTCCTCATAGTCGTACCTTCTGCCGTCGTGCACGTCCTCGTACCCCTCGTGTACATCGTCCTTCATAGCGGCCGCGATCTACCCCGTGCCGTCCGCCAAGTCATCCTGCAAGTCGATTTCTTCCTCCGTAACGGGCGAGATTTCATTTACTACTTTCCCGGTAGGCGAACGCTTTCTTGACGGCCTTCTGTCCAGTGCTGATCCGCTCATGCGGCCGTTCTTTAATACAATCACTCCCAAGCCCTCTTTGTTTACATGATACCCCTTTCTAGCTGGGCCACCGAGCCGACCTCGAAGACGTGGATGCCCAGCTGCCGTGGGGTATGCGTACTTCCCCCTCTGTCCACCTCCTCCGCTACATCCGCTGACCCCCAGCTGTCTCTGCCCTCGACCCCACAGCGGCATCCTTCGGCGCAACCCACGTCTCGGCAGCACTCTTCGCAGCCTCCATATGGCTGCGGGAGCGTTCATCTTGGCGCACGACGTGCTCCTTAGTGTTACAAATAGTCGCAATGCACTGTAGTAGGTGACAAAATTTCTATGACCTGATTTTCGCCGGGCTCTTGGCACGGCTGTTGTCTGACTACTGTTAGTCACCAAACATTATATCTCCAACGATGGTTACGGTCCCAGATTGAAACCAATGTAACTGTTTCCACCTTAACCAAGGCATCTTGAAACACTGAAGAAAGATGGGGAACAACCCCAACCTCTTAGAAAAGGTGAACCGAGAGAACTTTCCCCTTTCGAGGACAAGTATGAAGGCCGTTCTTGTGAGCAAAGGCCTGGGGAGCGTCGTCAATCCATCAAAAGGTCAAGAAAGTTCTGATTCCAGTCTGAACGGGCCGCGGGAAGTGCAGAGGCCGGCTCAAGAGATGCTGCCCCCGCATCCGGAGAGATATCTAGTGTACACGCTGACCGTACGGAGCGAGACTCTTCCAGTAAGGCTCTTGTCGTCATCTTCCTGGCTATCGAAGCTGATGAGATTGTGCACGTAGAGCAGTGTGAGGTTGCTCGAGAATTTTGCAAGAATCTTAAAACTCCCTACCAGGAACCAAGGACAACAAATCGAATGTAGCTGTGTGAAAAGTTTCTTAATATGAAACTTGAATATGTGAAGGCAGCGAGGACCCGTATGATGGAGTTTCCCAGCACAAAGCACGACCTGAAGAACTTGGGTGAGAAATCGATGAAATTTTGCATAAGCTGGCACCTCTCTGTAGTCTTCCCAACCGCTTTGATGACCTCACCGTGGGGCTTGAAACTCAAATCGATGGGATAAATATAGAAGAGCTCCACGCAAGAATCTTTCGAGAATACTCAAGGCAACCTGGGCTGCACAGCGACGAAGGAGCCCGTGAATTCTCTTTACAATCCGGCAGAGAAAATCCCATAGGGCAGAATGTTACCAAAAGGAGTTTCATCTGCTACAATTGCAAGAATGAGGGGCATAAGAATGTCGAGTGTCGCAAGAAGAAACAAGTTGAAGCACAACAAAAGTAAGGAAAAGAAGAAGTATCAGCCACATGCATTCCTGAATGATTCCCAGAAGGGACAAGACAGTGAGTGGTACATTGATTCGGGTTAGAGCTTCAGTTATCAAATCTGTCGAGATATGAAACTGTTTTTGAGCAAACCACTAGAAGTGAAGGCGATCAGCATCAATATTGGCGATGTCAGTTGAATCACTTCCAAGCACCATGGCGAGGTGAGCATGAGATGTGTCAATTAACAAGGACGGTTCCATTTCGTTCTCAAGGACGTGCATTATATGCCTCAAGCTTGTACTAATCTCGTATCCGTTGCTCAAATGCATCGCAACGGGTACTCCGTTGTTTTCTAAGATGGCACATGTCCTGTTTTTAATAATGTTCTGAGAATCATAGCTCATCTGCTCATTCAAAAACGAAATAGCTACAAAATCTCTGTCAGCTGTGAACCTGATGATTTCGCAAATGCGGCATCAGCCATGAAAGGGGATATGGAATCTTCTTTGTGGCACAAGCGGCTGGGACACCCATCCTCTCAATTCGGAAGGGAAGGGAATCCAGCAGAGTGCTGGAATGAAGGGCCCAAGCACCATTCTGGTGGAAGTTCGCCGGAGCACAGCATCGGCTGCGACAAAGGAAAGCTGAAGAACTGCAGCTTCAAACAACTCCCGCTGGAATCAAGGGCTAGAATTCCTGTCGAACGTGTACACAGATGTATGCAGTCCTTTTCAAACTGCTTCGATGGGGGAGGCCTATGCCCCATATTGGCATCGAGATAGCCGAGATTGCTGGCAGTACTTTATTTTCCTTAATTGATTTTCCTAGCCCATAATGCCAACTACCGGCTGACGAAGAAACACAAGAGGCACATAACTTCATGGCATCAGATGCAAAATGGTCCTTGTCGCGTATGCAACAAGGCGCAATGAAGACTGGACCTAATTTTCAGTCCAAAAGGCAGCCTCTGCTTGGTGAAATCAGCCGCCAACTCAAAGCTTGGTTGGACCACCTTTCCTTTCACCATGCCAAAGAACGATTTTTACTAGATGTACTGGAAACATTAATGGATGCGTGCAGGAAGTATGGACTCAAAGTCTCGACTAAGAAGGGCGTGATGTTCAGTCCAAAAACTGAATTGTTGTGGGCCAATCGTTACTACTGAAGGAGTTGAATTGGAATCCCGTAGACTGAGCGGTCTGAAGGAGATCCAAGAACTACATTCCGTTGGCGCATTCTTGCAGTATGTTCACTATATACGATGGATGTCGACCTCAATACCTGATTTTCGAGATCGCATTTCACCTCTCCATACTGCCTTGGAGAAATAATATCTGTGTCTGGAATTCATACTATGAAATCAATCCAGTGTATGCGACTTCTAAAGCTATGCTGGGGGCAGCAGCAGAATGAAGTTTTCCAATCAATTCAAGGCAGCTTAGGCTCAGCAGTCAAACGTTCCCATCCAGACAGGACTAAAGAAACCTGTTTATGCACTGATGCATCCGACTTAAATCGGAAGGCTGTAGCAGTTCAGTGCTGCAATGGGGAATCACAGAATGAAACGCGTGATCAGAGCCATTCCCCGCTGACATTCTGGAGTTCAACTTTCAAAGACGCTGGAGTGAATTGGTTTCATTTTGAGAAAGAAGCAGTTGCAATAGTGCAAGTATTCAAACCTACGGACTACCAACTCAAACTAGAGAAATCTATACATGTGTACACTGGCCATCGGAACTTGCTTTTTGTATTCAATCCGCTTTCTAAGGAACTGGCGTTGGGTAGACACATATTCTCGAAGGATTGAAGTTGGGCATTGATTCTATCAAAGTTCTAATACACTATTGAACACATTCAAAGCCCCAAGAATGTCTTGGCTGATATTATGACAATATGGCTGAGTGGATACAGGACCAAACGAGCATCATCACGTAGGGTCCAGCAGGTTTGTTTTATCAGTGACATGGTGACCTCTCCTTATGAAAAAGACTTCATCTGGCCTTCATTTGGGTCTATAATGGATTGGTAGGCAATATATAAGTGCTGCTTTATTGAAATGGCCAGGCCAGATCAAGATGGACTCTGGAAGAACAAGAACAGGATCTGGGTTCCAGAAAAGAACCTAAATCTACAAATAAAACTTTTAGTGATACGGCATTGCGGAAGAAGCGGTGACCGTGGCTCATCTACTACACAGGCTATACTTTATTAGAATTTCTTGTGGAAATCCATCAAAGAAGATTTGTATGATTTTTTCCGATCTAGTATTCACTGCCTGACTTCGAAGGCAGGCAAAAAATTCCAAACCCACTGGCAACTACAGTACTGGACTATCCACAAAACACAACATGTCGTCCAGTTCGATTTCCTATACATGGGAAGGGGTTCAGAAGGGTAGTAATTCGTTCCTATTATCAAGGACTGTCTTTCTAGCCATAAATGGCTGAGACCTGCGAAGGAAGTTACTGCTGATGTGTTTTCCGACGAATTATCCAAGTGGATAGCTGTATTTACAAGGATGGAGGTATGGGTCTCAGCTCAAGGCCTGCATTTCAGAAATGAAATGAATTCGAAACTTGCTAATGATTGCAGATTCAAGCATCACTTTACCATTGCCTACAAGCCTTGGGTAAACGGAACTTTCAAAATGTGCAGTCCGGAAGTGTTGAAGACTGCAAGGGCGCTTTTATAGGAATTTTGGCCGGCTGCGCAAAACTGGCCAGGTACGTTGAGTATTACTCAAGTGTTGATTAATTCGTCTCCATTGGGGAGGCTCGGCAAGAATAAGGATGGAAAAACAAGGATAACTCTACAGGTGATGAATTCACGGCGAGCAAACCGAGGTACACAGATTTCTGGACTCATCATATATACTGATGCGGTTACCTTGGAGAAGTCCCATGTAAAGCGGTTAGTTAAAGTTGCAGTACTGCAGAAATCTATCAATTCCATACACAACGAAATATCAGATCGAATTGCCCACCTCCGCGCTCGAATGATCAGGGAGCATAATGAGGAGAACAATGTTGTCACTCCTAGCTTTATAGTTGGAGACTTCATTGTTATTCGATATGCACGGGACAAGAGTTACAATTTATCTTTCAAATCGGCAGGTCCTAGAGGAATGATGAAGGTGCTTAGACCGCTAGCACATGACGTCACCAGCCTCTTGGACGGAAAAATTGAAGGGGTTCACGCAAGCAGAATGAAAATACACAGGAAAGAATTGCAGGGTGCAGCAGTTTCCTCTGCGTTTTTGAATTATGCAGCGTATAAATATTCCCTCTGCAAAGAAATTGAAGAACTCTTGGACTTTAAGACTACTGGCCAATCCATTTTTATTTAAGTGATGTGGGAAGCTTTACCAGACAAACGAGATTGCACATGAAAGCCCATAAGAAACATGTGAGGACGTACCGGACTTTTTTGACAATTCCTCGAAACAACAGAGGGGAAAATATTTCCATAAAAAGCATGTACAGAACTTGGAATTGAGGCCTAACTTCTTCATGTTCTTCGTGCTCCTATAATTGCTGAAAGAGCATTGGGGGTGTGTGACATTTACACCCTAATATTCAACAAGTAGCGTACAGTTCGTAGTTAATTGTTCTAATAATCAAACGGCTACG
This sequence comes from Bonnemaisonia californica, assembly GCA_032355485.1. NCBI lineage: Eukaryota > Rhodophyta > Florideophyceae > Bonnemaisoniales > Bonnemaisoniaceae > Bonnemaisonia > Bonnemaisonia californica. The sequence continues at coordinate 18,913 of JAUBNZ010000226.1, forward strand.
GTCGGATGCCTTGGGGTCCTTCTAGATATACTCCATCTAATGTATGTCGGAAGATGCCTACCACAATCCGGAATAGTCGGCGGAGAAAAGGCTAAAGGGATCCACATGTATTTCGACCGACAGTAGAGGGATCTAGAACTGGTCGACAATAGATTACGGTATCGTAACGAACAATTTTACTACTTAAGGGCACTTTCGAATATAGAGGAAGAGGAATAAAAGTTATCGTTCACCAAAGACCGAACTGATCACCCAGAAAAATGCCACCTTCACAATTTGGTTGTTGCACATAAAACGGTAACATATTCATTTCATAATCTGCGCTTGATAATTTTACAATGGGGTCCTTCGAGCAGGTGAAGCATGGTTTTCTTAAACATTAAACTGATATTTTATCAGTAGCATGGTAATCCGTAACCGAGAACCAATTGGAAGTAGTGATCAGAGCGATTCAAAAATCCTGAAGCTACGCTAAGGAGAGCAGGGCGGACATCACTGAGCGGATTCGAGGATTAAAATGCCAAGATTTGGGAACCAGAACGGGGGGAATACAACAAGATGGGGAACAGACCGACCAGACGGACACGTTCGCGGAAGTAGAACTTAATATGGCTTATAGATAGAACAGTCGAAAGGCAACCACTGCCTAGCGTTACACTTACCATGCAGTGTACCCCATAGAGAGGGGTAAAAGAGAAAAGTTGAATAATGGAAATAGAACATTGTCAACCGGCGGGGGCAGACTTCGACTTGTGAAGGAGGGCAGTAGGTTATATCATAACGGTTCTATGTCGGGCATCTAAACGCCGACATAGCCACTGTCGCACTCTAGACGCCGGATATAGCCAATGTCAATGTCTAGACGCCCGACATGCCCCATTTCGGAATATACAAGATTGAAATACAGATGATTTTTTTTGCTGCGGTGATTTTTATTAGAGATGGCCAAAGAAAGAATATATTTATAGTTCGGAACGGTAACAGTGAGAATACCTCCTGAAATCTTATTTAGTCTTGTAGGGAATTGCAAACCCTTTTTTTCCTTCGTGGGCAGCCTCACAACCCACGTTCTCTTACTTGTGTTCCAAATCTGGGGCAGAGATATTGCCCTTCACGTCGCAAAGTTCCTGTGCTTGCAAAGGCTCTTTTTCCACATTCTCAATGTCTGAAAGTTGTACTTTCTTCGCAATAGTAAATCTAATCACAGTTCGATCACCACATTCCATCTCATCTTTTCAACTTTTTTGGATGGGAATAGGAAGTTCCACAGTCCCAGAAATAGTTCCAAAAATATCACGTTGCTGCTTCTCAATGCATCCTTCAAAAAATCTAATAATTTTGGGGGACCTCACGTCTCCATTTGGTCTTTAGGCATTGACACAGAGGAATCAGCGTACCCTTTCTCCAGAAGAATCGTGGCAACTATACATCGCAGCCTGTAGCAAATCATCCCCATCTTAGTGCCATCTCCATGAATACCCTCCATACGGCATACATCCGAAAAAATTCGACCGATACTGTTACTGCCGAGGTTCCCTCGTTTGATGAACTTTTCTAATTTTTCCCCTTCAAAATGGCCGCTAGAAAAACAAATCAGTAGGAGTGTCCATTGCCTTGCATACTTCCAAATTCTCGTTGATATCCTGATATATGTTCAAATCACCTTCAATACTGGCTGTATCCCAAATACAGACTTCCCTCGGCTTCACTCCGGCTGTATTCCCCAACCGGTTGGTGTATGAGAGGCCCCTGTAGTACGTATAGAAAGCGCCTGAGCACACTCCAGATACTGTGTCCCTAGTATCCGGTAGCGGTGGGGCGGGAGAGAAAGTATTTCCTGTCGCCTCCGGACTGGGAAGTACTGAGGCTGCTTCTCGGCACTCTGGCTCGCCCGCGAGGGTGAGTCAGGGTGCTCGAGGTGGATCCCA
>JAUBNZ010000227.1:0-20822 GCA_032355485.1 Bonnemaisonia californica
CATCCCCAACTGGTCTCCAGGGCACCCCAAGACCCTCAACCCATCGCAGCATCAGCTCCACCCACAGAATCACGTGACCGCGGATGTTGACATCCAGATGCAACACATGCCCCCGCAAGATGCCCAATCCCATCAGGTGCACCAGCGGCAGCTGCACCAACAACACCAGCTGCGCCAACATATGCAGCAGCAACAACATATGCAACAGCAACAACATATGCAACAGCAGCAATTCCAGCAGCAACAACATCAACAACAGCAACAACAGCAACAACAGCAACAACAGCAACAACAGCAGCAGCAACAACAACAACAACAACAACAACAACAACAGCAACAACAGCAACAATTCCAATTACAAAAGCACCAGGACCACCACCTTCGAATGCAAACACAGCAGCAGCACGCCCAATCCAATCAACAGCATCCACCCCAGCACGCGGGTCAGACTCCATTCTCTTCACTTTCCTCCAGCCAAATGTCCGATACGCTAACTCCATCCCGCCAAACTGCACTGCTCAACGCGCCCCCTCACCTCCAGAACCCATCTAATTCACTAACTGCTCACCCATCCGTCCCTATCAATCAGAATCAGCAATCCTACGTCCCTACCCGCCGATCCATCACATCCCCGTCCATGCCTTCACCCGGCGCCACCACCGTCCACGGTTCCTCCATCGGCAAGGATCTCAGCCCAACTAGTCTGCAGAAGGCAGTAACACCAGACCCGGCTCGGCGACCCCGCTTCGACGCTCCCAACCCATCCAGACCCAGCAACGAAAGCAGTGCCAACAACCCGCATCCGAGAACCGCACCGTCCGAATCCAAGGGCAAGTGGCGCCGAACCCTCAAGCTCGTCATTCCTCCTTCCAACGCAGCTGCCCTTGGACGACCGAACAGTGGGCGCCCGACTAGTGCGGTGCTATCGGCTCTACCATCCGGAAGTGGTCCGGGTTTGAGCCCAGCAAGTTCTAGGTGGGCTTCATGGAACCTAAACGGCTCAAATGCAATGCAATCAATGGGCAGTGCGGCTTTGCCTAGCAATTCCCTCGCACCCATGACCAGCGGACGCGCAACACCAGGTACAGCTGCCGCCACCGAGGGACTGGGTCCGTTTCTAGGTACGCCGCAGGCAGGTGACTTTCTATCAGACCCCCTTGCGACTCCAAAGGGTATCAGCGGGCTTCCACATGCTCTAGCTGGTGCTGGTGGGCAATGCCCCCCACTACCGAGTCCTACCAATGCCGGCTTGCTTCCACCTTTCAGTACTCGCAACGGATCGGCGCCGATGCCAACGCCAACTTCTACACTAGGTCACTTGACTATGCCGTTGTTGTCTACGCACCCGTACGCTAACAATGGTGTGCTGGGGAAGCGATTGTCACCAGATCGATTAGAGCCTATAGAACCGATGCATGGTGCTCCGCCGTCAGCTCGCTCGAAGATTGGTGAAAGTTTTTAGATTATATGTTTTGTTGCGAGGTGTGTCTCGCCTATTCTAGTAATTGTTATTTGCCTCCGTTGTACATAAAGACAAGCAGAAACTTCATCACCTTTTTCGCTGTCTTCATCCGACGTACTTTCATCCTGTTCTTCTTATATACATATATCTGACGTTCTGGGAGGTCGGCATTCGGCATTGAAACAAAAGATAACGTAATGTTTGTAGTTTGTACAAAGCAAGAGACGAAATGTTATACACGTATGGCTTTAGACTCGTACTGTATCATGTACACATGAACCATGAAACATGATGCCAGGAAACATGATGCCATGAAACATGATGTACTCCTTCCCGACTCACGTCCCCGTCACTTCATGCGCCCCAAAATTGGACATCCCCGTTGCTATCCGGCACAACCGCAGACGTGAGGCTCCAGCTTGCGCTGCTAATTGCATATCATCACGACCGTGCTCAACGTCGACTGCTATATTTGATTCCAGCGTTTCCAGCGTCCCATCTTCCCGTGCTACAGGTGGCTTACCTTTTCCTCTAGCGCCAAGAGTTTCATTTCCTCCAGCTACCGTCTCTTCAGCTACTACTTCTTTCTCAAACCGCTGCCAGATGGATGCTATTGCAAATAACCCCGCAAACGTCAGCACAAGACCCGCCCCCAGGATAAAAGCACTGGTTAGGGATAGGGACCTTTCAAGTCCCAGGAAATTTCCCGATAGCGCTGCAATACATAAGAATACACCACCGGCTAGAGTACTCACCCGGGGGGTATAGACCCAACCGCTCAATCTCTGTACAATGCCATGAGAATACCTACAACCAGGAGCAAAGAATGTAGAGAAAATGCCATTGTAGCTCACATCAGTTAGCATTCAGTTCAGTTCATCTATTCCATCATTTGCACCGTAAAGAAGTGAAACACATACTTAGGTGGACATGTTGAAAGCGTCAAAAGCATCGCCGACGATGTGATAATAGTATAAAACGAAAACGAAAACGAAAGTGAGACCGATCCAATAAAAATATGTCGTGCAATGTGTTTTCCGCTATTGCTTGCAAATCCTCCCCGGCTCCCAACAACTTCCTGAATCTGCAAACACAACGTCAACACCAATGCGCTTCCCATAATTGCAACTTCAAGAGATGCTGCGATCGCCGCCTTCAATTCCTCCCTCTTCAGGAGGGCAAACGCTTGCTTTCCTCCAGTAGAGAGCCGAAGCCCCCATTTCATTCGCCTCCACAAGATACCGAAAGAACCTCTGCACGACTTCGTGCCTTTACACTCGGGAAGTACAGGTTGAGTTGCCCCTATATGTGACATAGTAGAATAGGTACTATTTATACCATTTGAATGCATTTTGTCCAAATCATGCGTACCTTCTGTCGCGCCCTCCCCTTCTTTTCGCAACGAGTTGGGCGAAATTGAACACTGTTCCATGGAGATACGGACTTCATCTCCCATTTTCGGTGGTTCTTATCTACCCCAATCAAGCTAACACCTGGACACTAACTAAAACCAAATGGTGAACGCTTCTCTCAACTGCCCCGCTGTTCTATCAGTTAGTTTGCCGAGTACCTTTCGGTACCCCTTGATGTATATTTAGCATCTTCGATTCCAAAGCACTGGGGAAACTAAAACCGTTTCTCTGAAAATAAAAACGTCCAAAGGTACGGAGCAGTGGTTTCCTCGTATCTATATAAAATTTTCATTTACTGACAACAGAAACACGCTACTGTAGCTGTGATTGACAGGTTTTAAGTGTGCATAAACATTCTCTGCATCAGTTAAGAGCATCCCTACTAGCGACTTCTTCCGCGAGTTGCAAGACAGGTGGTAGTCGAGCCTTTTAATAAACGCAAAACTGTCAGCTGTGAATACATAACGCCTATGATGGAAAAGCGGACCTGATGTAGTTAGTTGAACCATTTCAAAAAAATAGAAAGGACTTCCGTACATGGCTTTAGAGTACATGCAAATGGGAAGCAGAAGAAGTTTTGACATTCCGCTAGAAAATGTAGATCCTGAATCGCGATTTGCGAGGGGTCTACCATTTGTGCTGAATGGTAAAAGAAGAAATCTGTCCCTCTGTCGAATTGTTCGTTCTATGGCGAGCTACACAGAACTAAGCGCTCTGCGCAAAAAAAAGGATGCGCACCAGATGTGATGTTATTGGCATGGAAAACGCTGTCCATCATATGAAAGCTGAAAATCCAATCCTTCTTTCGACATTTGGGCGAGGTCCTCGTTCACTTCATCGTGCATTCCTATAGAGCAGGTCATACCGACGGCCACGGCCTTCTTCGGTTTCAACTCTCGGACCATACCTCTGGCCTGGTCTATGTTATAATGTGACTTGTTGCGAGAATCATACGCCAATGCGTCGACAACTAGAAGATCAATGTTGGGTAATGCCTTGAGGAACGCTAGCGCTGGAGCCGGAAGTTCATGTAGGTCGCTGAGGTATGCAATGACTGTGACAGGGGATTCCGGTGTTGGTTTCACTTTTATGAGGAATCCCATACAGATGTAATCACCACCGTGGAGCATAGGAAATGGAGTAAATTCGATGTCTGCATCTGAGACTGGTCGGAATGGCACAAAATATTTATCCTCTCCATATGGAAGCCATGAAATGGAGGCGACTCTTCTCTTAATGTCCTTCTCAGTTGGTTGTGGCCCTGCAGGCTGGTCTTCCTCGGTCATAAGATACGGGAAGACGCGCCTACAAAGCTCCATAGTGTCATCGTTGAGATAGACAGGTGTGGGATGCTCCATATGCCAGACAGTCTCGCCGTTAATGACCTTTCTGACAGGAGCCTCCTGTATATCACGCGTATCATCCAGGCCGAAGCAGGCATCAGCATGGCCATGGGTAAGTACGATAGCATCGACGTTGGAGACGCGGAGTTTAGGAAAATGGCGCATGGCGGCTTCGCGAATCGTTTTGCCGCAGTCAATAAGTACGGTACGACCGGAGGCTCGAACTAGTGCGGCGACGTTGCATCTCCTATTCGGAGCGAGGGGGTTAGCAAGAGCGTCATGGCAGACTCTACACGGGGCGTCTTTTCGCGGACGGATGATACAGGTGATTTTTGGGATGGCGGTGGAGACACCGGAGCCCAAAATGACAAACTCGGCGGGACAGACGGGGGGCCCTCGATCGGGGATCCGCAGGCTCATGGCGGGAGAATTCAGGAAGGAGTAGAGGGAACGGGAGGGGACTGTTGGTAAACGGGAAATGTGAATACTCTGAGAGCGTTTTCGGAAAAGAGTGAGCATTGCCAGGCTCGCGGCGGTGCGCTCTCTATGAGAGTGGAGGTGGGGCAGCCGAGGTTGGCAATTCAACAGTATTGGTGCTTCTGCGTAACTGTCTTGTCAAAAGGCAAGGAAAAAGGAGAAGATATCGATATTATGGAAAGATGTGTTGTAACGTTTCAGTTGGGGACGGAAGCAGCCAAGCTTGTTCAAAGGGACAAACTCTGATAATTGTTGGATTTGGAGGCTTATACACATCTCAAAAGTGGAATACTGTGGCTACAGTACTTGTACAGTCCGTGTACTTTCAAATTCAATATGTTGAAATTTTGTGCCTGCATTGTAAATGTCATTCCTTTACAGTATTCGTTGCTTCATTCTTCCTGTATTCAATTTAGGGGTACCGACCTTGTACTCCCTTCGAAGAGTACCCGCCATAGTCTGCAGTCGGTAGCATATTACTGACGAATGTACACGTGTATTGGTATGAAATGAGGGTCTCAGTCCTAATCCACAAACTAAACCCCCAGAAGGCCTTATAAGCCCTCTCGTCCTAGTATATTCCCCACCGCTTGCGGGAACTATACCTAGCAACCCCCTCTCCTCCCCTGCTGTAATGGGGTATCCGATTTCCGAGAGGAAAGTCCCGTACACATCATATGTTACATGTTTACAATATATATTTCCACCTTTCCAAATCTCCAGGTGTAGTTGTAGTGTGTTTTTATTAGGGGATGCGATCTCCCACTACTAGCTCGTCTGCTTTTCTAATAAAATAATCTACAATGTACGACAATGCACGTGTACGGACAACTGCCTACGGTATTATTTCAAATACTTAAGCGACAATACCTACAAGCTGTTATAAAGGAACGTGCGCCGCTCTAGACTGCAGAGTACGTTTTGGATCTTCTCTCTTACAGTGTATTACTCGAAAAGAGAGCTGCAAAGAGCTGAATAGAACGGACACGGAAAGCGTGGGAATGGGTAAAGTAGACGGGACGAGGGAGACATACTGTACTAGGGGTACAACCCTGAGCGGTCTGTTAGAAAGTAAATGCCAACAATGTTAGCCGACTACACAGAATTATTGTAATGGGAAATGGGCAACAAGGAGGTTCAAATGTCAATACAGTGAGCTCGAGCTCCACATGCTCTGATACTCTCAAATCTGACATGAACTGTGCTTTCTTGATACAGATGTACAATCATCCAATGCCTTTGTCAGATTAATTGCTCTACTACTACATCAACAGTTACCTTCGCGAATAAGTTTCTACAACTCTAAAGTAAAACTAGCGAATGTATCTAAAACCGCCTAGGTTGTTTCTCCAACTACTTGTCTGCCTTTTTTGAATTCAGACCTTTTTGAGTGGTTTCCTTTAGCATTGCTGCTTTTGTATACAGAATCCTGTCAACAATAATGCTTCCAAAATAGTCATTGCTGTATCGTACTGTATCATACCCCATAGACTAGCCGTACTCATTTTGGGGGTTCTAATTAAGAACCACCAAATCAGCAAGTCAGAATAATTAATTAATTATAATTAATTAAAAGGGGGACGGGGGCCCGGAGTTGGCAGCAGATGGCGGCTTTTCGCCAGTTGAAGTCTAGAGCTGTCGCACGGGTGATGTGGGAGCTTATTTTAAAATTTAGAGTACATACAGTGCGGTCCATAAATGTATCCTTTAGAGTTGAAACTACTAAATCGGCGATTCCTGATGAAATTTAGGGATTTTAGTAACTGGAGCTCGTTTTTGCTTCAACATAGTGTTTCAAAATGATAGCCATTTTTATAAAGAAGTACAGTACCACTATCCTACCATTAAGATTAGTATCTCGATACTAATATAGGCCCTACTGCAGCACTTCTCCTCCCCTTCCTTAACACGTGCTCAATTATACCAACAGCGTCATGGGCCATTGACGAAAAGGAAACAGTTATCCATCATGCGCCTCAGCGGGGAAGGGTAGACACCAGCCGCAATTGCACGCAAAATTAAGCGCGATCCGAAGAATATAGCGAACTTCCTACGCGATCCTACAGGGTACGGTACGAAACGGTCGCCTGGTCGCCCGCAAATCATATTTAATGCTGACAGGAGAGGGATTAAGCGTGAGTTATCGAAGGAAGGCGGATGTTGCAGCAAAATTAGGGGAAATATGGGAATCAAGGCGAGCCGTCAAACTGTCTGGAGGGAGGTCAAGCGTCAGGGAATGTTTAAGTATGAAAAAAATGAAGAAGACATTTGTTTTGACTGATGAAAACAAAACTAGACGTGCGACATGGTGTGCAATGCACACGCATTGGATGAATGAGTGGAGAGTGTGATCTTTTTCGATGAAAAGAAGTTCAATCTAGATGGTCCTGACTGCTAAAAATTCTATTGGCATGATCTACGCAAGTCGAAGAAGTAATTTGTCACCCGTCATTCCGGTGGTCAATCTGTCATGGTATGAGCCGCTATTTATCATACTGGGAGTTCAGAATTTGCATTTATTGAAGGGAAAATGGACTCTGCTCGATATGCAGAAGTGTTAGAAGAGTTTCTGCTACCGTATGCCTACTGAATTCACGGCGATTCTTTCATCTATCGACAAGATAATGCACCGATCCATGTTTCTGGGGCCATGATGCAGTGGTTCGAGTCTTTAAAAATGGATGTTCTGCGGTGGCCCGCCAGATCACCTGATCTCAATCCAATTGAGAACATTTGGGGCATACTGGCACGCATGGTTTATGTTAATGTGAGGCAATTTAAGGCACTTGTCAATCTGAAGGACTGTATCAAGCAATGCTGGCACGACATCGATTCCAATGTAATCAAAATTCACATTGGATCAATGCAGAGGCGTTGCATAAGCATGATACAGTCCAAAGGGGCCGAGATAGACTACTAGTCACTACTTAAGACAGCTTGCATTAGATAAAGGATATGTTTTTGAAACACTTCTGAAGGTTAGGGATTTCTAGAAACTTAATTTTATAGGAATACTGCACAGATTTGAGCATTTTATGTAGTATTTGAAAAAAAGATATATATTTTGAAACGGACTGTACCTCCTTGGGTCTCGCTTACCTTCGGTTTAAAGTCTCGACCAGAAATAGAGCCAAAAAACTAGGTCAGTGCTGTGTGTCTACCGTACTGTATGTCTACAGTGCTCCCCCGTTAATTCACCCAGGTTTAACAATACTGTCTCACTAACAATTAAGTTATTTTTGGTTGAACTATATGAAAGAAAGAGGGCGTCATGAATGGTGGAGTGGATAGAATTTAGTTAGAAAAGATATGCAAAAATGATGATGTTATGATACCTGCGGACTGATGCCCGGATATGACCTCGACCACAGGTTCGGTTTAATTGGCTGCTAGCCCGATGTTGATGCTGATATTCTCATTGTTGTGGTTGTTGATGATGACGTCTTGTCTTTTTGCTAACTACTCAAGACCGGGTCCTCTAATAGTACTTCTAGATTCTATCGCTCTCCTACAAAATGTGCTCTTAATCTAGCGTAGAGGCCGATTCTGGCAATGTGCCTATATGGCCTCTGAAGTACAATTATTGTAGGTAGCATTACTTGCATTATAATCGTAGGTAGCACTTACTGTGACCTACCTATTTGGTGTCTCTACAATTTTGAGGGTTGAGTGACTCAATCAAATATAGTGTTTAATCACATCCTCCCTTTGAAGTCCGAAGACGCCCAATATTCGATCACATATTCCTCCACAGGATGTGCGATTTGATGAGAGCCTAAGAGCTGCTGAAGGTCTTGGTTAGGGGCAATCTTGGTTAGACCATCAGCAGGATTTCACTCGGACTTGATCAGGGCGATGTTGTCAATCTCATCTCCTTCTCATGGTATCCCTGACGCATCGCTTCGATATCGATCATGAGCCTTTTTTCGGTTGTGTACCTTGACCTGTTTAGTACATCGAATAGAAGTTTGGAATATATGAAAAGAAGAAGTGGGATCCTCCTAGCCAATAATTTCTCGGAGTCGTGCTTCAGTATGAAGGCGGAGTTGAACGCGTCTGCTAATGAAAGGGTTTCGGATCCCATTCTGGATTTCACGACGCGACGGGACTTGTGGGACGAGAACTGCAGTACAGAACATTGGTTTGAGGAACCTGTTAATAAGATGATGTATCCTAGCTGTGATGTCCGATACGAATTGTTACTGTACGAAGCGTCCGCGTAAAATGTCATCCGTACAGTTTCTAAATCGAGTTTGGGAAACTTAAGGGAGACGGCCTCCGTAGACTTGAGATGTCTAGTGATGCGATTAAGTTCCTCAATACAATCTGTAGAGAATGTTTGCCCGTCTACTTGAGAAGACATATATATTTCACATGCGATATCTGGTCTAGTGTTCATGACTCATTCGAGTCTAGCTCGCATTGAACGAAAGTCTGCAAAGGTAGAGTTCAGGTCCATCGGCTTAAGACTACGAATGTATTCTGTCTGGGACAATTCAAGTTCTGTGGCAGAATCTCCAATGCCGAGAAATACGAACTTTCCTTTCTTTGGGGCTTTCGTGTCGAAGGTTGAATCTATCACCTCCTTGCTTTCGGTTTCGAATCCTTATTTACATCTCTAAGTATTTCATCTACGTATGTTCCAGATAGACCTACAAGCTTCTTTCCAATGCGTTTGAAGAAGAGAGATAAGTCTCCTGTGGCTAGTAACATTCTGAGATCTCGGATGTGGTGGTCTACAAGAGTTTCTCCCTAGTAATCTCCTGCGTCTCCTAAACCATAGAGTGGTTTAAGCACTTGAAGAAGTTTGTTCTTATCGGGTTCAAGAACGTCACGTTTTTCGAAGATTTTTCGCTTCAGGCTGCAGGCGGATTGAAGGTACGCTTGATTTATATCTGTTGACCAGCTGTCAAATCCGAGACTGTAGTCTGAAGGCATTATCATCCTAATGGAAGAGTTCTTGGGGGTTGTGGAGTTGCTAACGATTGTCTTCTTTTCACGATTGCGATGTCCTCCAAGTACGAATCGTGCTTTTAGAAATTCCTCTTCAATTCTTTCTCGTGTTATGGCCAAAACGAAGCGAGATGGTACGATGTTGGGATTAGCTTCAATCTCTTCTCTAAGAACCATCTTGAATTTTCCTCTGTCGATCAAACTTTCGATTTCCTTACGCTTTGCATTTTCGAAGGTGGTTTCTCGAAGATAAAATTTGCCGATGATTTCGCCGTAGAAAACTTGGGAAATTTTATTGTTAAGCAGGTGATTGATAGATGGAAATTGTTCTGGTTTGAAAATCGAACGGTTGAAGCTCTTAGCGCCTTGCCGCTTCCCGAAGTCAACCAGTACTTGCATTCCTTCACAATGAACCACAATGTGGGGTCCAGTCCATTGACGAAGATTCTCGCGATAAACATACACAGGTTGACCAGGTGAGTAGTTATGGTCAGCTGCAGGTGGAATCTTCTTCCGCATGGAACGGTCTATAATACTACTGTTGACCATTCTAGAAAATTCGTTCTTTGCGGTTTCCATGGCTTTTATGTGTTCTTGTGTTCGTGAAATGTGTCGAATTTCTGGTATCCTGGGCAGGGTACCAAAAACTAACAAATTGGGGACTAGACCGTTCGGACCGCCTGTGTCGTTCATGGATTTGACAGAGAGGGATAGTGCTACCTCTGAGTGGATATCTGGGTTATCCATTCGGGCTTTATTGTATATCCTTCTAAGCATCGCATGATACGTTTCTACTGCTCCAAGAGAGTTGTGAGATTCTGTTACAGTATGTCTCAGATCGACTTGGGCAGTATAGCAGTTAGACTTCCAGTCCTCCGTTAGAAAAACTGACTCTTGATCCGTGAGGATGCTTTCAGGGAAACCAATGTAGATGTTGGCCCAGATCTGTAGGAAAGTGTTCCACATCGTGGAGGTTTCCTGACTTGGTAGAAATTTCGCAGCACTAAAGTTCGTTCCAGAGTCTACTACATGGAGAACAGCCTTTCCGTCTAGCCACATGAGATCAAGCATGATCTATAGGTTAAAGAAAACGTCTTTCGCTTCTCAAATTTGAAAATGCAGAGCTTTTGGGGCGAAAGATTGGCATGGATGGCAAGATTTTGAGATATCTTCCAGGAGGGCCTGCATGTCTGGTGAAAGTTGTTCAGGAGCTGATCTCTTAAGGAAGTTGTATAAATTCCGGGTGCTAGGGTGTAGCATATGCCGATGAATTCTTTTCAACTGGTACTTTGCGAAGAAAAATCTGAACAGTGGTGTCCAAGAAGGTAAACGTGTCCGAGTTGTCGTTGAAGTGGAAGTTTCCACTCTCCTTTCACCCTGTGGAGCTCGTTTTCGACAGTAAGGAAGTTCCACTGGAAGAAATCCAAGATGTATAATCCAAGTAGGAAAGGATTATCGTGCATGATAACATCCACTTCAATACACTCAAAACCAATTGGGGTGGGTGTTATGATGTTAAAACATCCCAGTGATTCCACGGAATAGTTTCCGAAAGAGAAACAGGCCTTCTACTTTCGGAGTTTGAACGCAATTCCGTTCTCGTGACAGTATGCTCTTGCTTGCTTGAGACCAATTACTGATTTTTGCGCGCCAGTATCGAGTAGTGCTCCCTCAAAACTTCGGTGGGATTTTTTTGATGTGCTTACGAAGGTTTTTCATTGAAGTGCGAACTTTATAGAATTACCTGCCGTTTTTTAGGCGGATTTTTGCGATCTTCAAGCGTTCTCGAAGAGCCTTTCTATCAGGGGGCTTAGGAATTATATTTGCAGGCGGTAAGTTCTTGCTTAATATCCGTCTGGCTGCTGAAAATCCTGTGAACACAGGTTCGGAGATACAGCTATTGAGGAATGTTTCAAACGTTTCTTCCGCGATTTCGGTTTCGGAGGGTACGTTTTCATCTAGTAGCCTTTTCTCTTCATCGTCAAGGTCCGTTGCCAATTCAAAGAGGACTTGGGCGGCCGCTCGTTCCGGGGGGCCCCTCATTCCTTTGATACGGCTTCGAACTGCCTCCTCCATAGAAAGTCGTTTATTATCGCGACATTCGAAAGCATAATGTCCACGACGATTGCAGGGATAGAATTCTACCTGTGACTTGTCTTTGCGGCCGGAGTTCGAACGATTCACGTTCGTGGGCTTGAAGTGGCGTTGCTTAGGTGGTGTAGCATAACGCGCTCCATAGAACGTGCAGGAGGATACCGGATTGGATATGATAGAATCGTTTTCGGTGGAAGGGTCGCGACCAGCAAGACGTGTTGTTTCTTCCCACAGAAATGCGGAGCTGGAAAGTTCAGAGTAGAGATGGGAAAAAGCTAATTCATTGTCTATCATCTTTTTCTTCGCGCTTTCTGCCCATTCAAAGTTATAGACTATGTACAGGAGCTCTGCTTTGAACAAATCTCCACGTTTTTCCATACTACCTTGAGGATTTAGGCGATCTACCTCGTGGTATAGGTGTCCAAGTGCCTGGAATTTTCCGCACTTGGTCCTGCTCTGCGTCTCACTCATCCTAAGAGATTGAATAATGTGGTCAACCTGTTTCTGACGTGACGGTGTGTCGAACTTCTTGGCGATCTTTGCGAATACGAGTGAAACTTGGTCAGTAGTAGCATTGTCACGGATAGATTCGGACCAAAACGCCCATGCGGGTCCTTTCAAAGCGTAGGGCACGAGTCTGACTTTTTCGCTAGGATTAGAATCATTTTCACTGCAGTATGTGAGGTAATTATCCCGTAGCTGACCTAAACTGGGGGATTCTCCTAGGTCCCGATGTACTTTTCTTTTTCAATGAAATGTTTGGTGGTGGAGTCCACTTTCTTGCTGCTGTCGCAGGAGGAAGGATCGGGGGGAGGTGCGTGATGGGCAGCTGAGGGATTCTTTTCGTCCATACGGTTGTGGGATGGTTTTGATGCTCCTGCTTGACTAATGATGATACACAGGGCTAAATGTTTCCTCTCGTTTTCGTAGATCGCTTCAGAAATGCATTGGGTGATTCGCATTCCTAACCGTTTTTCTATTGGGACACGAAAGAAAATGAACGTATCACGAATAACTCTGTAGAGAATCCCGCTTCTATGGCAATCCTTTTCTGGCAGAACTTCAGGGGGAAGAATGTCCACGAATTCTGCTATGAACGCCTGAGTATCATGTGGAAGGGGTTCCAGGACGTACAATAAGGAATCTTTCACATTCTTAATAGTGTCATTGTAGGCAGGGATGTCTGAAATGGATTTCTTCAAGTTGGCGAGTTGCTGTTTTGGGTTACCCATAATTGCATGTCTAGAGATCTCCTTACCGATTGTCTGGGATTGAGGTGTTGGGGAACTTAATCTCTACGATAGACTTTGGTGTAGCCAATGGGAACAGTTATCGGATTCCAAAGTTTTGTGGGCAGATATCAAAGGTTTGAGATGAAAAGTGAACAAAACGTTTTCTTAGATTGTGATTCTAAAAACTTACTTCAATTGTTCTTCTGGTTTTCCAAATTTTCCCGCTTTTGGTTATGACCCTTGCCCTTGATATTAACTTCTTGATCGTGCTTCGAGTTGAATGCACTGATCTGACAGATCTCACATTTTATCCAACGCGTTCGTCCTGCTTCCGCCACGTCACATGCATGTGCCGTTCCGAGTTCAGGTGGACACGTAGCTGCTTTGCGCTCGAGCAAGTGAATTTGTAGATTTTGCAGTACGTGTTCCCGCGGGGCTTATTGGCTTTACGAATGCTATCGTTCGCTACGCGGTAGAAGTGACGGGAAGAGCGATCACCAATTGGCTGAACGCTGCGCAGGGGTGGCGCTGGTTTTTTGGTTGGGGCACTTCACAGGGGTGGCACTGGTGGTTTGGTTCGGGCATTCCGCAGGGGTGGCACCGGTGCAGCAGGTGCGGCAGCACCGCGCACGGGTGGCGCTAGTGCAGCAGATGCAGGCACTTGTGCCGAATCGGCTGGCATTTTATTTGTCACTGTAAGACAGGGAAAAAAGTTAGAAATTACACCAATTTATATCTCGCAGAAACAATTAAGTCAGAAATGACTTACTTTTTTTCTTTTTTCTACTTTTTTCGTGTAAAGTATTAGAAGATGCTTACTTCAACTCGGCTACACTGTAGTAGTCTTTCTTTAACGTTAGTTAGGGAATATGTATACAGTAAACAATGTATCCAGACTATAGCTTACACAATGAAAGAGAGTAAACTTAACAGTAAGCACTTATTCTCCATTGATTGAACTTTTTGTTTTAAAACCAGATATTAAACCAGCTGGTATTCCTCTGAGTGGTAATAATCCTAGATTTATACCAATCAGGTCGAGTGACACAGAATTCAAATAAGAGAAATATTTTTCAAAAACCGGACAGTAAGAGGTCTTTTTGAGGGGACATTTCGCGTTTCAAAAATCTGAATTGAAAGGATTCAGTGGTTTTTGGTGTGCCCAAAACGCAAATATTCAAATTTTGATTTCTGTTTCAAAATTCGATACAATTGAGTTCAAATGGCGTGGAGAGCAGTCCAAAAAAATCGAAAATCGAAAATGGGATTGGCTGACTTTCCACAAAATGTTCGAAATTTGAATAGTAATGCAATCGGCAAATTATCCAAAATTTTGTCCAAAAATTGGTTGGAAAATGTTATCTGCAAATTAGCCTACAGCATTGTCCGAAAATTAGTTGGAAAATGTTATCGGCAGATAAGCCAAAACATTGTTCAAAAAAAGGTTGGAAATGTGGTATTCGCCAATTGCCAAAACCTGTGCTTCAAAACATTTGCAAAAATGATATCTGCCAATTGCCAGAAAAATGTGCTTCAAAATGATTGGAAAAATTGATTCAATCATTAATCGATTGATCGATTGATTAATTGATTGAATTTTGAGGGCTCAAATTTTCAAGCTCAAATTTTCCTAAAAAAGCATGAACCCTCTTCTCACTTCGAAGTGATGAAGTGGATAGAATTTAGTTAGAAAAGAGATGCAAAAATGATGATGTTATGATACCTGCGGACTGATGCCCGGATATGGCCTCGACCACAGGTTGGGTTTATTTGGCTGCTAGCCCGATGTTGATGCTGATATTCTCATTGTTGTGGTTGTTGATGATGACGTCTTGTCTTTTTGCTAACCACTCGAGACCGGGTCCTCTTATAGTACTTCTAGATTCTATCGCTCTCCTACAAAATGTGCTCTTAGTCTAGCGTAGAGGCCGATTCTGGCAATGTGCCTATATGGCCTCCGAAGTGCAGTTATTGTAGGTAGCATTACTTGTATTATAATCGTAGGTAGCACTTACTGTGACCTACCTATTTGGTGTCTCTACACTTTTGAGGGTCGAGTGACTCATTCAAATATAGTGTTCAATCAATGAAAGACCCAAAACCGATGTTACTTGCAGTTGGGCTACACGTGGTATACGTGTTCAATTTTGAGCTACGCTTGCTGAATAATCCTCCATAATGGTCTGCCTACCTTGTGCCCCTTCATCTCTTTTTGCTGAGAGCACCAGTCGTCGGCAAAGTTTACAGAAGAAAACAAAACGCTTCAATATCTTCCAAGTGCAATTTACTTTGTCCGGGGGCCGGGGTGTACACCGCCTTCCGAATTTGATTCTAAGAGTTGCTGTAAAGTCTCAGAGATTTCACTGGATTGGTTTGCAGCTTCCATAGTCTTGGCTAAAATCCCTGGTGACTCCTTTAATGTTTCCAGCTCCCGATCCCCACCAGCCATGCAGACGGCCTTGATCTGTTTCTTGTTCAACATTCCGGTTCAAAAGCAGCAATTCGCAATGTGATAGTTTTCCTATGAAATATTTCAGCATCCTGATTGCGTCAAGCACGTGCGCGTCATACCCGTCCTTGAGGTCCGCTGTCCCGCATTTTTACGATCTCACGGAGCACGTCGCTCCTTGGGAGGACTTCAATGACTTGCTAGAGGGGGCTACCTCTATAAGGTCTTTTGACGGCGGTAATGACACCTTGGTACATTGTTTGATATAAAGAGGTGACAGTCGGAGGTAAAAAAGCGAAGTAGACACCCTCCAGAAGCGGTAGTGAGTCGCCATATGTGCTACAGTTTTTTACAATCATTCGTACTTCTGCATTCGTCCGATGACGGACAGCCGGATACCAAATACGTTATAGGTACTGCGCAAACAATTTTGCATCCATACAGGCTTATCTCTGAGAATAATGCCGCGATTTTAGTTGATCGTATGAGTCTGACAGATCAAAGGCACTAGGACGTTTCGCTTTCCCTATAACCATGCACGGCAACACCTGCACTGCCGTCCATATTCGTACACATTGTAAACATTATACGATTTTTAGTTTTCATAGATTTGGCGCCCCTTGCCTCTTTATGGTTCTCCTGCGGTGCTAGATACGTAATATGGAGAGCAACCGGTACACTAGCCCACTTTCATTATGGTTCTAACTGAAAGACGGCTCACGCTTTGCATGTACCTTGAAAAATGAAATCATAGCAGTCTGCAAACTGCTAGCTTCAACTGGTTCAACTTCACCGTGTAAGCGTACATTTCTGAATTTATATCGCTCGAGAAATCTCTGTAACCATCCATTGCTGGCCCTGGAGTGATCTGGAGATGTATTATGAGCTTCACGTAGCAAGCGGGCCTTCGTTTGTATAACCTCCCCTGTGACAGGAAGCCTGTTCTCTCTTGATAGTTTGATAAACGTTATCACATCTTTTTCTAGCTGTGCATGGTTCCGGGTGCGAAGCTGGGTTGTCGCATCGTCCTTGTTATGCCCGATGAGTTTGCCTTTTGTTCTATAGAACGACTTCAATGTGTTCAAGTTTATGTCAGAGAGCTTCGAAGTATCTACCATTGAGCAGTTATCTGGGGAGCCGTAGTGCTCGATTGCCTTAAGGCGTACTGCAATCCTGTACGAAAGTTCTTTGGTGCCCGGCTCGGTTTCTCTTTTTTCAAATGCCCCCTGCATGGTTGGTGTTGCTTGGGATGGGCTCTTTGTTTAAGTTTTTTTAATCCCGAGACCTTTATCTTGTAAATCTATCCTTTTCCTGCCTCTATTCTTTCTACAATGGTGCTCAGATAGCTATAACGATGCACTGCAGAGGTGCAATTGAAACGGCTTGCAGAAGTTTATGAATAGTCGGATTTGGTGGCTATATGTTCTATTGGATCGAAGCTATTGAGACGCTTTGATCAAGTGCACACCATCCGTTGAAGTGCTGTAGAGCTGTTCGACAAGCAAAACTATGCCTCTTTATTGGCTAAGGCTATTACTCGCCAAGGTGGTACTGAGGCGGTACAAGTGGACATGTGGAATTGTGGCCAATCAGGTATTGTACTCTTATAGACCCGACCCTGTAAATTAACCGGTTGGGCGCTTTGAACCACTCGGCTTAATTAGCGGTGGAACACTCTACTCGTTTTGCGTACCTGTCCTGTATGCCTATTGGATGGTGCACTACATAACGATCTTTACATGTGGTTGAGTGGCACGTGTGCTCCGACAAGTAAAAAGAAGTAGGGAAAGGATGCTGTAATGTACAGTAAAGATGTACCTGAGAAAAATGTGAGGTACAGTGCAGTACAGTCGGGTGAAGAACGTTTACACCTCCAGGACGGAGACGCCACTGATGAACAGTTGAAAACAGGGGAGGAGGGATAGAAACAATCCTGAAAGTACATTAAGGGGAACAGGACAGACATTACCAAGCGGAGACAGGGATTAAAATCTCAGGATTATTATGCCATTCGGACGGGGAAGGATCACAAGAAGACGAAGGAGCGAAGGACCTTACAGATGCGGCACAAAGTATGATAGGGGAGTCGAAGGGCAGGCATTACCAGCGTTGGTTGGCGCTCACCGAGCATTCCATTTGCAACGGAAGAAGTTGAAAACATGGGAGGTAAAAGAAGGATATAGATAGTATACACTGTACCTTTCCACCGAAATGTACTACTGGGCATGAGAGGAAGTTGCCTGAAAAAGGAAGTGGCCACCTGCCTGAAAGCCACCAGAGCATTAGTGTGACAAGTACGCAGTCCTCAGTGGGGATTGAACCCACGGCCTCGAGATTAACAGTCCCGCGCTCTAACCAGCTGAGCTATGAAGACCACCACTAAACCTGCCCGCGTGCTGGCCCCTTCTGAATTTTTTCACCGCCGACATCCTTCGGGCTTCTGACAATGTTGAGAAAAGGAATGACAGTTGCAATACTGTAGCTCGAAATGCACCCATTTACTTATAGTTGTAGAAGTCAAACGTCCTGACAATTATCAGCATTGTAGAATGCAGCATTGTTATCAGCGGGTTATATTCTAAGGCCTGAGATAATTTAGCTGACAATCTGTATGAAGTTATCGTACAGTATAGCTAGATTTTATACGTAGAATACCTGTTTCAGAACAGTACTTAACGAAGCTGGATTGAAACGCCTTTTGAGATAAAAAGGTGTGAGCACTGAGGTGACTTCACAACACCGTATCACAACCACCATCACCTTAGCATAACTCCACAGACAACATACACAGAGGGCACCATTTATAGCACCAGATGCTACAGCACTTTACACTGGTTCCTTTCGCCCCTACAATCTCTGAGGTTGAGGACACTCCTGGACGACATCTTTCGAGCCATGGGATAATACGTCCCATCACGTGATGATCGCGTTTAGGTTTTTGAATTTCGTGCAGTCTGCCGCCACGAAGAGTGCAAAACGGCCTCTTTTGACCTAGTATTGAGAGGCCACGATCAAATCAGGGCACGATGAGTAACTTTTCTGCGATGCAGCATGGGATTGATTAATTTGGTGTACTACCAGAGGTCGACGTGGGGTCTTCATGCCGAATCGCTAATGGCGAGATATTGATTCTACAGCGGAATGTTTACCCAAAATGTCTATAAAATCTTCCTGCGCTGTGAGTGTACGACGCCTTTCAAATGAACAGTCCATACGTACACACATGTCGTTATCAGATTTCCCCTATGACGCAACAGTAGAAACGTTTTAGTTTTCTACCTCTGTAAATGTTTCTTCCTACTTCGCGTGGTTCAAAGAAGGTATGAGGGTAAGGGAAGAGTGATTAAGTCGGTCTTGAGAGGTTGAACGAATCCATCCACGAAGTTCCGAGGAGCGCAACAAAACTCCCTGTGATCCGTGAGGGTGCAGCAATTCGGCAGGGGTATTCGGAATAGGTAGGTAGAGAGTGATAGATATGCATGTTCTACTAGCAAATGTTAGCTATAACCATACCCATTTCCAAGAAAAGAACCCTATTGGGGGATTCGAATTAATCACATAAAAGGGGTTTAATTCAGCCCCAATTGTACTGTAGTATTCTGTATACATAACGCAGTTGCGTTGTGTTACACAAAAGAATACTAGCCATTAGAGAATTTACGAAACAGCGATTATCCTTAGAATCTCACTAACTTTATGACACATACCAAGAATTTGACCGTTCCGATTTTCTCTATTCTTGCATTTACCCAAATGGAATTGATATCAATTTATGAGTATTACCCTAGCAGGCCGAAACCAGCGAGAAACATTTTTAGCCCGTGCATACCCGACGTCCTCTACATCCCGAAAGCGACATGAGTCAGACGGGCTATGGCGTTGGGGTTTCCCGCCGTCGTGTATCCAAAGCTCCAAAATTGTTCCGCATTTCCCTCCTCTATGAAAACAGGCCTTTACAGTTCTGTATTCTAAGGCGATTGCGATATTCGCGGTCTGAATCCCAATTGCAACTGCAGAGATCTATATACTCTTCTTCCTACTACTTTGATCTGAACATCTACAGTGATAAGTCCTGATCGAAGAACTTTACGTTCCTGCATAGCTAGATACCTCGAATTGCAGATAATAATCTGGAAGGCGAGTAGGACGAAGCGAAATTGCTCTCCATGCCCTCTTATACAAGCAACATGCATCGTTCTCCGCAGAATCTCTAGCCCCTGTAGGTGGGTTGAAATCGAACACAGTATCGGCATGCATTCCTCCCGTACGAGCGTGATTTTTGGGAGGCTTTGGAAAGGCTTTATGACGATAAATCATCCTTGATAACTACCTTGATCAAATCTGGTGACAGAACCTGCCGCATCCTTTGCAGAAGCCGTGATGGAAGAAGGAGTGCCCCTTTCCAGCTTTTTGGTTCTATTGGCAGCAAAAAATACATATTTCAAGGCCAGGGGGTCGCGCGTTGTTACAGAGTAGAACCTATTCAAGTCAAAAGAGATTCTACTGCCTTATTTTCCAGAGGATTACGTCTCCAGATGAAATAGAAATTCACATGTACCAACCAGAGTCTAGAATAAGACATGAGGCAACTCTCTATACAATGGCATATATGTACAACATACTCTAAAAAATCGTAGTTGTTGAGGAAACACTATACTGCTTCTACGGAGAAGCTGCATATAGGAGGCTTCTTTGGCTACAAGCTTTCATTCACAGTATATCACCGAACTTAACTCTGTTAGACTACAATATAGTCCTTCCGAAATGAGAAAAAATGGTTCAAATGTCTGTTATAATTAGCCATCAGATAGCCATCAAAATATAACCATATTTGCATTCGAAGAGATTACGGAGTTAACTTTTAAATCGCTAACGTATTAACCCTCGTACTCCAACGAGTAACACTACTCTCACACCGCGCCAAGGGTGTATCAGGGTTACCAGTTTCAAACTGACGTTGGATGCGAAATATCCGTAAACGTACAGAAGAACTCTATCTTCTGCAATGGCATTGATCTGTGGTACCACGCATCATGAAACAGGCAGACTTTCCGAAAGAACGCACTGCACGTCGCGCTTCGCGGAAAAGGGCACTTCTTTACTTGCAATATACGCTGGAATCAGCGTGCCCCTACAGATACGAATTGCACGTCAGTACAGAGCGTTTCGTAGTGATTTAAAAAAATGAATCTACGATGTCAATTCCGCTCACGAAGAAAAGTTGACCTGAGCTCTTACAATGAAGCGCGGTGTTTGCAGGACTTTCGTATTCGATTACACGAGCTGCCACGTATCTGTGAGTTGATGAATTGGTCTTCCAGGGTATGGCGAAACGTCTGTTGAGACCGATGTGTCGGTAGTAACTTTACTGTGTTCAGTAAAGGACGTTGTTCGCTGATG
>JAUBNZ010000228.1:0-20811 GCA_032355485.1 Bonnemaisonia californica
ACGTGTGCCCGGGGAAAAATAAATACTATAGCGCCCGTTCAGAAACGTCCTGCACGGAGCAGGCAGGTAACCGTCGGGTCGTACCCTGCGCCGTGCCCCTCTGAGGATACCACGGCGCTAGGCCCAGTAGCCCCAGCCACATATGGCAGGGTACTATAGGGGCCTCGTGTTGAAACGAAGTCCTCCAGGGCCTCCCAAAATTCTTCGCTCATCGTGGAAGATGTCATGCCGAAAGGAGGTTCCCAATCCCGCCAGTGCGTGGGAAAAGAAAGACGTTTGAGCACTATGCATGTTGCTGTTATACTATTACACCTATACCTACTACGAATCGGAAGCGCACTCCACCAAAGCACATCACGGACAGTACCAATTTCACTAACTCCAAAGCGGAATTCGGAAAAGGATTGCACGTCGCTGTGGATGTAGATGTTGAAACTCGTCGTAAAAACATGTCATGAACGCTGCCATATGAAATGGACGTCTCGACTTGCAGACAGTACGGCACCGTGAAATCGCAGGAGCAGAGGGCTTGCAGCGTGCATTTCTATCGCCCGATGGAGGCGGCGTCGCCTGGCTTCCAAGCGGCAAAGCGCACGGCCAATTGTGTAGTATATCTGTCTCATTCGGCAGTCTCCGGCGACCAAACAGCTCTCGGCGAGGGGTGTCAGAGTAATACTCATATTCAGAGTGCAATTGATACATTGATTTTCGTGAATTATGATGAGAAGAAAATCGGATTGAAAATGTAGAATGTCAGGTACTTCATTTCCTAGAGTGAGACGAAGTCATTTTCATTTGCGTAAACCCTCTAATCATAAATTAATTTAGTGTGTGAGCCGGCAACGGAGCTACTCATTTTTGTCGCACGGTGCCGTTCGACTTCGCCTCGGGACAAATAATCGGGTAATCAGGCCCATGTCTACCCTCACAACAGAGCGACAACCCCACTAATTAAGTCTTGATACGAGAGGCTCCATCACGGGCTCCACCCTCCAATATCGTTACACGGTACCATAGCAGGTGGAGGCCCAGTTTGGGAAAATAAAATTTGGACCGCGGTCCGGTTTTCGGGCACATGAATGGTGAAGAACACAGAATGACTGATAAACCCATCTTCATAAGGGGCGAAAAGTGGCCGAATCACCGGCTCCAGCCGCAGATATCGTTGGGTGGCACCGGAGCGGCCGGAGGCCCAGTTTTGGAAATTTAAAACTTGGACCGCGGTCCGGTTTTCGGGCACGTGATAAGGGGATATGACAGAACGAATGCCAAACCGTGATTTTAGTATATGGGGGACTAGTGGGTCATTTGCGGGCTTCGCCCACAGCATCGCTGTAATTCAGTCCACATTAGTAGTGGAGGTCATATTTTTATAAGTCGAAAAGGAAAGTCGAAAAGGAAGTCATGCCAAATTTGACAAAGCACAATTTAATTTAATTCAACATAATTTAATTCAACTTCAACAACACATGTGATTCAATTTCAACACAATTTCAATTCGACAATTTCAACTGGATAGGTATACCTATTGCACCCCGAGGTATTGCTGTGGGGTATACCTAACAGCAATACTTCGGGGTACACTACATCACCAGTGTTCGTATCTGCCTGCAATCTATTGACTGACAAGTTGGCCGGATGAGTATTCCAAGAGAGTGCCATATATAGCTGCCGGTGTGAGAAAAACGGGTTGGACAGATGGAGGCCAAGCTCTCCTACCGTTGATTGGCCCAGAGCCTTATTCACCGTCATCGCAAAGAACACTCGACTAGGGAACTGTAATCTCACGAAGCCCGGAACGGGATAGTTCTCTTCACCAGGGCTGCCATTCATTCGCGGTAGAGTAAGCTTGTTGCCCTTGTGTGTGCCGATTACCACTCGTAGATGCAGAAGCGTGTGAGACATGCGATCGACGATGTACCGGGAGCCGTTGCAATGACCATGTGAAGGGTCCAAAGTACGAAGCAGCATGATCACAAACCCTCTCTTGAGATTGAGCTCATGATTGGATAGCGTGCCATCGCCTTCGAGCATATTTAGTAGCTCTATGGGATAGCGGAGGGCGTTCTCTTCTTCATTCTACACCTTGGTTGCACACACGTACTGGCGGTACTGAAAAATGTTTCCTACGAAGCGGTTGGGATCCGGAATGTCGCGGGTCTTGGCGATGAGGATAGCACGTGAAGTGAGTCTTTCTTTGTCTCGATTCTTTTCTTCCATTCCTGAACTATCCATTAATCATTGAAAATTTGCTGTCCACCAACGAAACGGAGGTAGGTAGCTTCACCGCCATTATTCCTTGGCGCTGAAGATTGCTGCTGTCACCGGTCTCAGTTGTCCTTCCTTCTCCTACTTGTAGCAAGTAGTCTGGTAACTGGACGGTGATGGAGTCTGCATTGGGATCCTGTCGTAGTGCGGACACCCTCATGTTCTCTGTGAGCCGTAGGTTCTTGCAACTGCTCTGGATGGCGGTGTAATTCTAACATGCAATGAAGATCTGCCCACGTGAACTGCCTGGGAAGACTAGCTGTATTTGTCTGAAGTTTCCGGAGAATAACACACACTTTCTCTGAAAGGCAGATTCAATGTAATATATCGCCCAATTTGCGGTCGACGGACTCCATATTTAAGCGATGCCACATGACTGCCTCATCCCATATGATGAGATCAATGTCCTCTATCTTAGCTGCTGCTGCATACCCTGCGAGTTTTTCATGTGGAGTCCTAGTCGGGAGCAATGGTGATCCGAATAGTGGAGTGAGCTGTGAGGACACCGCGGAGCAGGAGCACGGCGAGAGCGGAAGTGGTCGCCGGTAGAACTTGTTTTTCTTTAAATTCAAGGAATACATGTAGCACATGGACCAAGTAGGTCTTTCCGGTTCTCCCTGGGGCATCGAGAAAAAATGCGATGTTGCACGGAGTCTGAATTCTGCCCTTCGATCACCGATGAAGGCAAGGAGCGGTCTGGTGCAACCGCAACCGCAGCAGCATATACAGTTTCCCAGAAGATGGATATCTGCTTCTCGTTAAGGCGCGTTGCATCCTTGTGAACCATTTCCATGAGTTCTGCAGTGTCCAATGGCTGTGCTTGAGCCGGAAGTATAGCGGGAAGTGTAGGACGCATGCGAAATTGCATCTTCGTGTCCGAGCTTCATTGCCTGACTGCTTCTAATTATGCCCTCAAAATTCCAAACCTCGAGTGGTTGCATTCCATTTCCTTCCACCGCGCGGAACGGCCGCCAAGTCCCTACACGTGGGAAATCGCTGACACAGCACGTAGCCGTTGGCGTCTTATGGCACCAGTCCAGGTGCACACCATTGAGGAGTATGAATCAATAACACCCGACCATTCGGGTGTATGCACCGGAGACACGATACCCAATCAGGGACTGCCAAGTTTCCCGCCCCTTCCGCTGCCAGGAAGTACCGCTCATGACAGCTGTCTCCAAGCCTGACAGTGCCAGAACTGGACAACGAATATTCTGCGTACGGCGTGAGCGAAGAGATCATTTAAGGTTAATTATAATTACTTTGATCACGTACAACTACGACTAAGTAAAAAAGAGCACTCTGAATAGCAGATTGGACCCGGAGAGGAGGCCACCGACGACACCCTCAGTTCTCCCCTTTTCTAAAACACAAGAGATCCTTGTACGCCCTCTACGTTGATTTAGCAACTAGCGCAGCGTTTTGTGTTCTCCCAATCTAGGGACGAAAAGGGCTTCGTATGCTATCTGGCTCTATATTGCCCGCGCGAGGTGAAAACTTCTAAATTGAGGTATCATTCAAACTTTCGGTTATCAGCGTGCTGAAGGTGATACCTCCAGCCCACCGAACCCGTCGGGGTGGACGGACTGTAGTATTTACAGAATGCGCATTAGAACCCTCCGGATACTAGTATCCCTAGTAGCCGGTGGCGGTGAGGCGGGAGAGCAAAGTATTTACTATCGTCTCCAGGCTGAGAAGTACTGAGGCTGCTACTCGTCACTCTGGCTCTCTAGCGGGGGTGAGTCAGGGAATTTGAGGTGGAGTACCCACTCAACCACGGCCGGAAACGGTCGTGGCGAAGGGATCCTTGGAGCGCTGCTAGTGAGCCAACCACCGGCCTGCTTATCCCTCAGGGGGATGTGTAAGTCGGCTAGGGTCTCGTGAGGCACGGCCACGGATGTGGTCGTGCCGGGGACAAAGGGGAGTACAGGACGGATGAAAGCTAACGTCGCACCACGTGTGGTGCGTCGTGGGGATGGTAGTTTGTGGGCGGTGGTGGGCAATGAGGTCGACGTGGAGCCACGCTGGTGCTAACCGAGCGGAGGCCTTCTTTCTTAGGGGAAGGTAATCGAGAACGGCGCGATGCGTGCTTTTCCGCAAGATTGCGTTGTATCGTCAAAGGGAGGTCTTCGCTGACTCTTCAGTTCGTAGGATAGCTGCTTAGCTAATCCCTTCAGTACTACTGTACACCCCTTTGCTTACACTAATTATAAATACATAAATTAAGCCTATGGTACCTCCAGGTGGCCGGCAACTCCCTTTGCCCACGTGACTTTCAGTAGAGGGAGCACCTATCGCATTCAACCGCTATCCCGCGAGGGCTAGACGGTGATTGGTTGGTTTATGCCGAGCCGTAACGGGTCGGCCGGCGTTACTGTAATGGGCGGCCACCAGTGATGGCGGCTGCCCATTGGAAAGTATGGCAGGCCAAGCTGCAAGGGCTCAGGTCCGGCTGGACTGGACCCGTGGCACTGGAGTGCCCCTTATGGGCCTAGTAGTGTCAGCCTCCTGCTCCCACGCTAACACGTCAGCCCATCCGTGGTACACATGGACGACGGGGAATCCGGAATCCGGCATTCCGTACCGATCCAGCTACAATCCCCTTTTCGGGCACGCGTGCATTGGTAAAATACACTTTTGCCCGCGAAAATGAGTACAATGAAAATAAATAATTGCCACGCCCGTTACATGCCGTGCGTATACGCATGTGACCTTAGAGCTGTACGCATCAGCGAGCGCTGTTCTACTGAGGTCATCATGGGGCGGAGGCTAAGTAGCCCGAGCCAATAAGGCCTGGTACTACAGATACCTCAATTTAGAGGGGTTTTGGGCTGAGCGGGCAATATAGAGCCAGTAGCTAACAATGTCCGTTTCGCCTATTAGGTGGGGGAACGCGAAGCGCTGCGCTAGTTGCTACCTCACTTTAGAAGGCGTCCAAGAAACTCTTGGGTTTCAAAAAAGGGGAGAGTTGAGGGTGCTCGTCGGTGCCGATCGATGATCGATCGCCCCCGCTAATCAGAGTGCCGTCGTTTACTTATTCGTAGCTGTAATGATCTAAGTAAATATAACTAATATTAAAGGATTTCCGCACTGACACCGTACACGGCAGATCCATAGTCCGGAGCTGCGCTGTCAGCCGTGGGGAAGCCTTCGCGAGTTGTACTTCCTGCCAGTGGAAGGGTAGAGATAATTTGCAAGCCCGAATTAACGCAGTTTCTGTTTTCCTTACACCTGGATTGGTGTGTGCGAATGGCTCGTGCCCCTGAGTGATGCGTACCTGCACTGGTGCCATACGCTGCGGACGGATGCGTACTGTGTCAGCAGAGCCCGTGTGTAGAGGCTTGACAACCGTTCCATTCATTGGAGGGTTAGATGCCACCATTGGAGGGTTAGATGGAACCATTGGAGATTTGGGATTTATGCGGCAATTTTATGTATTCAGCCTATGAGGCTCTTCCACTTTGTTTGCAATTAGCATTCGTACTACCCTTAGTAAATTAATGACGGTCGAACAGTGGCGCCTTCCCCCGATGCCGATCAGGGGCCGAAAAGCGAGTATCTATGTAGTGATCCGCAGGATCCCGATCCTCATGGATATCCATCGGAGTACCTCTCCTATCTCCCTGCCCGGAGGTAGGCGGGAGCGGCGGGGAGCGTCGGATGCTGTCCAATGGTGCCCATCCAGCTTGGCCTCGGAGTAGTAACCGGTTGTGGGTGAGGCGTGACGTCAGATTCCGAAATACGTCGACGGTTATACTGCTCCGGCGGTACTGACCTCTTCAGCTCGTCTAGTTCCTTCCCAGAAAAGGCTAATTCGTGTTAAACATTCAACCGACGTGTTCGCTCGGCGTCTACTTCCCGTTGTAAAAAAGCAGGAGTAGACCATGCGTTTTGATCCACGCGGTTACGGTCTCCTCTGAATAGAAGAGACGGACGGCCAAGACGCCCACAATCCTTCGGCAGTGAAGTTCGTCTCCGCTTCACGGGGGAAATGGCAGAGATTGTTAACACAGAAGGATTCTTGGACCTTTCGGGAGCTATGCGCCCTCAGCAAATTGCGGAGGGCGAGAGCTTTGCTTACGATTTTGGCGTCTCGAATCTAAAGAGCCCGGTCAGATTATACGTAGGAGGGGTTGCACGAGATGCCGGAATTGGCATATGGGCCCTAATCCATCCCTCCCGGGGGAATGGCGGTCCGTGGAAGATGAGGGTACTCCTTCGTAACTCGGATGGGGGGCCGTGGGGCCTCCCACCAACATGAAAGGGATGTGGTTGCTGGGGGTCACGACGATGAGTTGGAGGATGGTTAGCAGGATCTCTCCGAAGGATCGCCCCGGAGTGAAGAATCTTCTTTCCATCCTGAAGGAAAGAAGAATGCGCAGGATCATTAACCAGATAACCGTCGGCCGCAATGGACCGACGAATATTCCGGGCAACCTCTCTCCAAGAGAGAGGTTTGGAACCCTTTACGGACTGGCGAGCTCGAAGTTTGGGTAGCCATTGGATCATGTCGAGCATTGCTCCACCGCCGGTGTTGGAGATCACCACGAGTTCGTGAGCAATCACAGCTTCGTGTTGAACGGCGATGGTAGCCTGTAATAAGAGCTCACTCCGTAGCAGTTAGAGGAATTTATGACGGGTCATCCGAGATACCCCCTCCTCATGGCACCCCAATGAAAAATACTGCAGATTTGGAGGATAGGAGTACAGTAGATTGTCTGGTTGAGCTTCCTATCCTTCCCAACTGGAAGGGACGGAGGGGCACGCCTGTGGATCGATGGATACCTGGAATTAGGTACAAATTTTGGGTCTCTTCTGCCAAATGGCAAATAGACGGTGGTCCTTACAACCGAGGCGTCGCTTGAGCTCATGCTTCCAGCGACGAGTGTGAGTGACATCCACCCTCCATTGGCGAGACCACTCGGATGGAGGAGGATAGAAGAGGCACCGAGAAGCTCCCATCGGCATCAGCTCGGTGGCAGTTGCTTCAAATCTAGTGTCGAAAAGCACCGAGCTCGCATCTTAGAGATATTCTGCATCCCGAGGGTTACGGAGGAAGATCCGGTCATTCCGTAAGCCCTTAGGGATGCGGAAATTGCGCATAGGCTGCGCTCCCGGGAAGAGGCGGGCCAAGTCCTTTTTCTCTCAAGTTCAGACTTGTTAAGGAGGGCGGCCGAACGTCGGAGAACGGGACGTTGCTCCGACGTGTGACTCTCCAGGGACCCCGACAACGTTGCATTGATGTAGGGATACTAGCACCAATCGGAATTCAATCTTCGCCGCGGGGAGCTACGGAACTTGTACGTAACGAGTTCTCATGGAATCGCAGATGTACCCCTTTTCGTTGGGGACTGCTGTTGGCCTGGAAGTCGAATCCGATCCTCCCGGCGCTTTATTGCTACCAGCGGGAGGGAAGATAGATACGTACAACCCTCCGTCCCCGAAAGGGTCAGAGGGGGGATTGGTGGGCACAGCGGAAGCCACTGGACCGGGAATCGGTGCCGGAAGTTGGACAGCTTAGGCGGTAGTTGTTGCTGGTCGAGGGGGAGGATGCAACCTGGGTATTTTTACTTCCCTGCAACCCGGAGAACATCATTCCCGATGACGGAAGTGGCGAAGGCTTTTCGCCACGAGGAGCCTCGAGAGTATTCACTAGACCAGAAGTAGTTGAATCACTCCCCAAGCCAGGAGTCTGGGGAGGTGCAGATTCAGAAGCGAGTTTCCGCGCCGATGGGGTTGATGCCAGTGGTCGAGGTGCACCTCGTTGAGAGGAACGTTCCCACACCTGCTTCGACTGAAACGGGTGCACTGGTTGATGTGTGGGCAACGCGGATGACGGTCCTCCCCCTTTGTGGGGGAGGAGCGAGATAAGGAAAACTGGAAGATATCACGCGACGACTGCGTGAGTTCCCGGCTGGGTCCGGCGGTTGCCAGAGGATGGATTGGACATGGGTGCATAGTCACTTCGGAAGAGGTGTTGGCTACTGCTGGATACAGTCACCTCTCCCCACGTGCGTGCGAGGTGACCAATAGAGTCGGTAAAGGACCATTAGCCTATCTCCTTGCGGATAGAGTGGTGACCTTTCATCCCACAAGCTGGACGCTTGCGCCTGAATAGGGGGTTATGTAGTACCCTGAGGGGGATACTTGATAGACCAGGGCGAATCTCTCACGGGAAAGGTCGCTTGTCTCTTCCACTGATCCAATTAGGTACTGGGTTGGTTGGTGGAAGAGACGGCCCATCAGATGCCCCGATGACGTTCCCTCGCCATTGGGGCGAGGGAACGGTATATGTCCAACGATGCCAAATCACAATCGTCGGACATGGTAATCACCCCAAAAGTTGGTTGAGAAGATAAGGGTTGTGGCCCAAATTAAGGAAATAATTAACGGGCACCAGTGTAATATGTTATGACACCGCACTGTCAGGAGGTGTCAAGCCAATAATCACTATCCCCAAATACGAGGGATAGAATTTTGACAATACCAACCAGTAACCAAACGTACGGGACTACTGTAAGAAATCACCCGTCTCTATAATAGGGAGGGGTGTACTAGGTGCAACCCCTACTGTAATCCCTGTCAGCAACTGATGGGGGTCAGTGATACTGAGGATGTACGATAATTCCACTGCAGGGTACAACAGTCTTGGGATACAATTTCGGTTCTAATTATGACATAACTGATCGGTACCTGAAAGGACACCAATACTGAAATAACTCACCCCTCGCTGTGTAGGGAGGGGTGCACTAAGTGTACTCACTACTGTCAGCAATTTCGGTAATCCAGTGGGTTAATGGTACTAAATACCACCATCCCACTGCAGACGTGTCTGGACGGAAAATCCTGATTGGCCTAAAAATGGGGTACTGCATACTACCATCTTTCGTAACGGTGAGCTAGCCCCCTCTTAACGCACCCGATATTCGGGGAGAGTAAATTGCTAACTTTTGACGAGCATTACCTATCGCAGCTGCCTCCGCAAGGGTGGCCTAAATTTTGTTTATTACCCATATATAATGATTGTACCAAGTATGAGTCCAGAAGGGGGGAGGCGCTTCCGCACAATTTATTATTTTTTACTAAATTTCTAGCCTGCGCGCCAAAATCCGTCCAGTAGAGAAAATCAGCAGCAACAAAGCTCATTATCTGTTTGCCCACATTGCAAGCAGCTATTCAGTACAGTACCGCTAAGGAACATCTGGCGCTACACTACTGAATAGTTGCTTGCTTCCAGAAGTGTTGTTACCTGGTTCGAACCGCGTCCCTACGTTTCGGCTTCCCTAAACTCTTAACACACACTACTACTACTGTACTACTACTATAGTTAATGCTATATCTACTAACTAACTACTAACACTATTATTATCATGTCTTTATTGATACCGAGACTAGACTTAGTGTGTTTCTACAAATAATGGCTGGAGGTTCTTACATTGACATGATGGTGTACTTCAGATTGGAAAAGCCAACGGTGTATGGCATATTCCGAGAGGTGTTACATGCAGTGATGCAGACACTTCCACTTGACGGGGTGCCATGCGGGGATGCGGAGGAAGAATTGAAAAGGTTGAAGCAGCTCGCAGTGGACGTTTCGGCTTGCCAAAACGCTTAATAAGAACTACTACTACTGTACTACTACTATACTAAGGGCAATATACACTAACTACTACTACTATTACTATTGTAAGCGCTACTGTATACTGTACTACCTAGTGCTACTGTTTTATTAGTAAGTACTGTTTTCTGGAACGGTGGGGCCTTCGTCAGCCCCCCTGGCCCAATTCGCCCATGCAGGACATCGGTTTCCGCCGGGGTTGGGAAAGCGAAAACAGGGCTGCAAAGAATTGGGGGGCCGAAGGCCCCCCAAGTGACTTGTCACCTATATATAATGATTGTACTAAGTATGAGTCCCGAAGGGGGAGGCGCTTCCCACAAATAATCTTTTCTTAGTAAATTTCTACCATGCGCGCCAAAATTCGTCCAGTACAACAAATTCGCTGCAGCAAAGCTCAATATCTGTTTGTCCACCAGGTAAGCAGCTATTCAGTACAGTAGCCCTAGTAGACATATGGCGCTACACTACTGAATAGTTGCATGATTCCAGACATGTTGTTAACTGGTTCAAACGGCCGCCCTACGTTTGAGCCAAAACGCTTAATATGTACAACTACTAGTGTACTACTACTATAGTAAGTGCTATAGACACTACCTACTACTACTATTACTATTGTATAAAGGCTACTGTATACTGTACTACCTATTGCTACTGTTTTATTAGTATGTACTGTTTTCTGGAAGGCTGGGGCCTTCGTCACCCCCCCCCTCTCTGGCCCATTTTACGCATGCAGGAATTCGGCTTCCGCGGGGGTTGGGAAAGCGAAAGCAGGGCTTCAAAGAATTGGGGGGCGAAGGCCCCTAAGTGACTTTTCACCTATATAAATGATTGTACTACGTATGAGTCCCCAAGGGGGCGGCATTTCCGTAGAAACTAAACATTTATTACTAAATTTCTAGCATGCGCGCCGAAATCTGTCCAGTAGAAAAATCAGCGGCATGAAAGCATAATATGTTTTTGTCCACCAGGCAAGCGGCTAATCAGTACAGTACCTATAGTTGACATACGGCCGTACAGCACTGAACATTTGCATGCTTCTGGAGGCGTTTGGAACCGGTTCGAACCGCCTCCCTACGTTTCGGCTGGCCGAAACACTTACTAAGTACTACTACGACTACTAGTATCATAAGTGTTAAGCATACTAACTACTACGCTCACTATTATAAGTGCTACTATATACTACCTACTAGTACTGTTCTATTCGTATGTCCTATTTCCAGGAGGGGAGGGGACTTGGTCAGCCCCCCTCCCTCTGGCCCAATTCGCCGATGCCGGGCTTCGGTTTCCGGAGTGCAGGAAGCCAAAGCAAAGTTTCGAAGAAATTGATGGGGCACCTGACTTGTTCTAAAAGTAATGAATTCCTCCGGCGTCAGAGAGAAGGGCACCAAAAATTCCATCAGCAACTTCCCCGCGTACCTCCGAGCTCTACCACGCGATTGGGTAGAAACGGGCTAGGTTCGTCCTTCTGTTGGCTCTCAGTCCTCGCATTTCCCTCTCCCTTCGACCCATTCCTTCGTCGTCCCTGTAAACCGTATGACTCAACTTCAAGGTCAGCCCGTTTCCAGGACAGACTTTCCTCGGAAGGTCCCAACTGCTCCGCTCCTTCCTGGGCTAAGGACTCGGGAAGTAACTGTTTCTGCGCCTCAGTACTACATCTTCCCCTCCGGGAGGGACGAAGAGGCTAGGTTAGCCACGTGAGCTCGACAACCGAGTGCTCTACCACCTCTTTTCGACCTTCAACCGTCCCAGCACCGGGACAGCCTGTCTCCAGACGTTTTGTCCTCCGGGCTTCTCCCCGGTTCTACGACCCGTGGAGTAACAGCGGTTGTGCCTGTACTCGCGCTCTACCCCAGTTAAGGGTAGGAACGGTATAGTTTAGGAAAAACCAGTTCGATAGTCCGAGTGTTTCCCATTTGTATTCCTCTGATCCATCCCTTGGAAGTCCTATTGTGCGGGATGTCCCTCATCAACCCTTCTCGGTTGCCTGGGAGGTCTTAGAACGCCCAATCTATCAACCTTCCACCTGTGCAACCAACAGGTGTAGATACCATTCACGGGCTTGACCCAGTACCCGCACAGTCACGATTATCCTCTCAGCACAGGGAAAGGATTCTCTGGTCTCCCGCACACACTTGGGTGTCTCTCTTCCCCAACTCCACGGAGGAGTCGCTCTACCACCCTCTTGTAGGGCTACTACCGAGAGGTAACTAGGACCTGTAGACGCAACTTCAGTCCTCTGGAGGGTACGTAGTACTACACTACCCATCTTGTTTCTTCACAGATGCTATCTTTTACTATTCCAGATTCACTTGTTCCTTTGAGAGATGCGGATGGGTAGGTTCTGCAAGCTATGAGAGTATACTTGATTATTTAGCGTAGTGACAACAAAATGGCTACAACTCAGGAATTGTTATCAATGAACCTGATTAAGACGTCATTACTCGTAGTATAGTATACTTTGAATAGTTTATTGCAACACAAAGGAATTCTTTTTGATGCATATCCTGGATTCAATGGTTCTGCTGCATCTGAAATTCAAAGATTCTTGTGAGGAGGATACTACATCAGAAGAGGGCCCGACGCGCTCAGTTAGCACACCTAGGGTTCAAGATGCCAGAGCAATCGATTCTAAAGATGCACCTGACAACGCACAGGCTGAGCGTAGTGGAGCTGAGAATGAACCCATTCATGATCGTGTAGACATTGATCGGCCCGCCTGTGGCCGTAGTCTCACAGATATGCAGGAGCGAATAGATCAACGCCAGCGGAATCTACTACCAGTCTTAAAGAGGAGCAAGTACCGATCTCATGAACCTAGTGATGCCCGCGTACATGGTCGGGATATTGAAAGGCGCCCTGTCAGTAGAGACTTGTTACATTACTTTAACGACCGAGCGAAGGGAGATGTAACTAGGGCTGCTATGAATCTGGGAAAGCGCCCTGTTAGTTCTCTCTCTGGAGCGACTATCCGACCCCTACCAAGTGAGAATCCTCCTGGTGTGCATGGAAGAGTGTCAGATTTGATCAGATACTACTCGGTTTCTGGATCTAAGTACAAGGGAAGACCTTCCGACACTCTGAGCTTGCCTAGGCACCATGCAGCCTACTTATGCACAAGCTTGTATGTGCAATTTGACTTCTGAAAAAGCGCTCAGGAGCCTGTTGACCATGATTGAGCGACAATCCCTCTCACGGCAGTTCTTTTATCTAACATCGACAATCAGGTGTAAGTCTGGAGGATGCATTTGAAAAACTGTATCGGTGGGATCGTCACCACACGTCGCTAGAAGGAATGATCAGAATATTAAGAGGACTCAACTTCCATCAGTTCAAGAACAAAATGAACTCATGGTCACCCGCGATGGAGAGCTTCTATGAACGAGCTGTGATACTTCAATATCAGTTTTATGAAGTTCCCAAGTACGAGAAGTTGCTGTTCGAGATAATAAAAAGTTTAATACGTCGATAAGCTGTTCTATCTCTCTGTACAACGTGCAGAGTCCTCTTCTTCTCCTCACTAGTACTTCCACAGTTGCCTCTCAGGCATTTCGATGCAAGAGCTCTTCGAGAAACACCAAGTTTCGACTGCTACCCTTCGAGATATAATATGCTTTCTGGTGCTTCTCTGTATAAGCCAAATTTTGTTCCGGACAATCCTTCGATTGACGTTGATTCTAAGGACACCTTCCTTGTAGGAGTTCCGAGACGTTATGCATTTGATAATGAGAAACGTTTTCCATTTGGCCACCAATTTCGTCGTGAAAGAAAGAACACGATTGGTAGAGAGGGGAAGACAATGTTTTGGAGACACTGTGAGTCTGATTCTCATTTCATTTGAGACTTTCGTCTTAGCAGATCTTGGGTCAGTGCGCCTTTTGATGGAATCTTCAGAGGACGATAGTATCCTTGATCTATCCTTTACTGAGTTCATGGATGTCGTAAAAGAGATGGATGATGATGAATTGTCTGTTTTTAATGCCTACATATCCTCAATTGTAGAAAAGGATGCCGAACCAGCACAGACATCTGTTGAACCTACTGAAACATGCTATACTAGGCTGACTGAACTGTCTGCTTTGGAGGAACTTCATTCTCTATTTGAAATGATGTTAGTTATTTATGGTATTCTGGATGATGACATCCAGGTACTGGACGACGCTGGAGATGATTTACATCAAGTAGGCCGAGATGTTGATCTTAATACCTTCGCGACTTGTCCATTTCGATTTAAGCCTGTAGTCAGATCTTTACTGAACGGTATTGATAGTGCTACTAGTTTATCTCCAATGAAGTACAACGCTGAGAAAGACTGCATCTTTACCGTCAAGAACGGAATCAAAGTACAGACACTGGAGAAGGGATTCGACGGAATCATGATATACAACGGATCTGCTCAAACTCCGTCCGGACTGAAGGCCTCTCTTAGCTACTGTGAAGTTGTGGGGATCAGTGCTGAAACTCCGAGAGAGTAACACCTCTTTTAGGGGAATAGGAAAGGGTTTCGTTGAATCCCTGGGATTTGCCACAATAGGGATTCCAGTTGCACATCACTTTGTGTAGTTCGAGACCTATGTGATTGATCGAGATATACATCGATGTTCGGTGTGGACAAGAACCGCATGTACGGATGTAGTTCTAATGAATATGATAACACGTTTACTAATCATCCTACTGGTTTTACGGTACCCGTGGTATTTGGAAAAGACCATTTGTATCTTGAGTGTCCGTTTGACGAAGTTGTATTCATTCAAGAAGAGCTTCTTAAAGCTGCATGATCGTTTTTCTCGCCCTGCGACGATGTTGGTCCAGAGATCAGAATCTTTTTGTAGGAGATAGTTCGAATATGTGAGAAATGCCAAATATATGCACCTAAGGCCGCAAGGTATCATTTTATAAATACAACTTCCAGCTTCCTAATGAAGTTGATGAAGACCGGGAATCTGATAATCTCATCAATCAATAGATTCTGCATCTTCATATAACTATCTAGATGTCTACCACTTCGCTTTGATGAGTTGTGGACATTTAGAAATAGATTTGAATGTGATAGAAAACTGACAGTGAAGGGAAATAAGTTCTAGTGATATGATTGGATGGATTGTATGTCTGCCTACGATTTTATGATCCATAATGGTCCAATATTCGGTATAGAGTGGCCGATTCTCTGAGTGGAAGATATGCTCGGTAAAAGCAGCGTTTAGGGGTTCTAAGTTGATTATATATAGAGTAGAGTGGAGTGTTCTATTTCTGGCGGGGAAATATGCAGACAGATGGGCTTGAGTAAATTCTTAGGGCTTCTGTTCGATTAACGACTACCTACAGCGAGGAGCAGTGTGCAGTGTTCTGCGCTAAACAGTAGCGTTCTAAACTTCACTGTAATTGAAAAAAGTGTGCACTCTGCTAGTGTTGACTGCCAGAGTTTGAAATCGGGCAAAACGATGACAGGAAGTGACCTATTCACTGTGACTTTACTTTACTGGAATATAGCACGTTCTGCTACATTTTGTACCTGCTGTAGCCTCTTCTTCTAATGTTCTACGTAACAGCAAGCAAGAGCTCGCGTACTTGTAAGTATTTTGCCTCGGTGCGCTTGGAGTTGAGCAGCCCCGCTCGCCCGTCATGCCCAGATGACCGAAATACTGGTCAGGCAAAGGCCGTAATTAGGGGCCCACCGCATCAAGTGGTGTTCTTCACTACAGTTTCGAATCCTAAGTTTCCGCCTAGCTTAGAGTTATACAAGAGGGAGCTTAGAACGTAACGTAACTATTTATGACTAACCTGCTATTCTAACATTGGTACCCAACAGTACTCATAATCCGTAAATTGAAAGAGTAGCTCTAATTCAAAGACTCTAACTCCGTTTCGATATGATTGGTGCAAGATTTTCTGACCTATCACTAATTTGATATTGTGATTGGAACTTTTAGTTTGAAAAAAGAATGGCAGGCTTCCAGATGTAGGTCGTCTGGACGTTGACCTTAATTTGAGCCCAATTCTTGGACCATAGTAGGGTATGTGGTTGATTTATTTAAGTTTAAAGAGTGTCCGATGTCCTGATATAGGTTAGATGGCTACACCGAAGACTCTATTTAC
Organism: Bonnemaisonia californica; assembly: GCA_032355485.1. Taxonomy (NCBI): domain Eukaryota; phylum Rhodophyta; class Florideophyceae; order Bonnemaisoniales; family Bonnemaisoniaceae; genus Bonnemaisonia; species Bonnemaisonia californica. The sequence continues at coordinate 15,980 of JAUBNZ010000228.1, forward strand.
AATGGGCGCGTGATTGAAATGGGCGCATATTTAATATGAGCCACGTTATATACTGCCCAACCCAACTCTGTTTACGTGGCCCATATCAATTGTTGACCAATATTTATTCAAACGGATAAGACACTATCTATAAACGACTTCATCATGAACTCAAACTTTTGAACCGTTATATTTTAAACGGTTTTATAAACTGTACGTGCCGGTTTTTGGCTTGATGAAAGTCTTTCATTACCGAAACGCCCGCAGCACTGCTCAATAAAACCTTCCCATCGATAAATAGGCCAAGTCAGGCAATATCACTCCACAAAAAGCAACTACGTGGTTACTGAACATGACAGGCCCAATTGAGCGGGCAAAGGCTCGAGCCATGCAAACAAAAAGGCAACAAAACACCCCTACCACTGACCAGCCACAAGCCTCTCAAATGAACATCCCCGAAATTCCTGCCCCCTCCGAGTTGCCAGCAACGAAGCCGCGTCGCAAGGTTCACGTTAACAAACTCACGTAGCGTTATAAAGCAACCAAGTGGATGCTTGACACTTTTGCTGCTGTGGGCCCGAAACATATTGCTTCGAAACGTGCAAAACAGTTTCCCCTGTTTTTTCCTGGCTACACCAAGGCCAATCTGGAGAAATCCTCCCGATGGTGGAGAGCGAGGGAGACAACTCTGGCATTAGAGGATGGAAAAACGTTTGAGTTAATTCTACCTCTCGTCATCCCGCAAGCGGACCTACCTTTCTAAAAAGGCACTCGGAGGCCGCGGACCGAAACGAGCCCCTTGGGTAAATGCACTTTATACCGATATGCTGCAGCAATTTGAACGACTACGATCGGCAGGTGTAAGATTCAATACAAGTCTCTTGTTACAAGAAGCAAATTGCATGATGCGTGAGGCAGATGAACATCATTTGTATCATTCCTCAGTTCGAGTGTATGGAATCCCAATGTTGGAAAAAATGACGGCAAGGTGGATAGAGCACTTTATGTCCACGAGTAGAATTTTGCTAAGACGTCAAACCGGTAAGCTCTAGTTGAGTCCGCAGAAGAGAGAATTTATTGATAAGAATGTGGCTTTTCATTTGGGTGCTTTGTCCCGTGGATTTAAGAATGGTACGTTGTGCGAGGACACAATTGGAAACGCGGACGAGACACACTTTGGTGTTAGTTGTGACAACGGTAAGACGCTCGGCTTTATTGGTGACAATCATGTAAAATATGCGGACGTTGTATCCGGTGGTGATCCAATGACGATGGTGGGGCGAATATCGGGTGGGTCCAATGCTTCAATTCACCCGCCAATGATAATACTCAAGAATGACAATAGGTCATACCCCATCCGCAGGGTGCCCGATACAGTGCCGGGTGTCTCGTACTGCTCATCTCCCAAAGGTTGGATGGATGGGGAGAGGTGTGGAGGAGTTGGCTGTCCGAGCCACGGGCATTGAGAAAGTTTCCAGGTGAAAAGGAGAGGGCGATGTTTGTGGACAACTGCTCTTCTCATGGGGCTGATCATGATGCTGATGTTGCCCTTTCAAAAATTTAGTCGAAGCTTTACAAACTTCCTGCTAATGCCACTGACCTCGTCCAGCCCGCCGACTCATTTGTAATCCAAAAAATAAAGGAGGTCTAGCGTCGGCGATGGGATTCGTAAAAGCTAAAATGTGTTAAGGAAGGGCATTGGAAGGATGGAGATAATGGAAATGGGAGTGGGCGACTGGTCAATGAACAGAAGATTTTTTACAGCTGGCCGCTGACTCAGTAAGGGAGGTGAATGCTATGACGGATGGAAATGGAATTTCTTACGCTCGTAAGGCGATGGTAATGACAGGCATGTCGCTGGGGTATGATGGGGTGTGGTCCGAGGCCCAGTTGACTCAGGATTTACAGTCCATCGTTGCCAAACACCGCATTCATTTCGACGGTGCTCCGGTGTCACCAGAAGATGTTGACACAGAGTCGGACTCTGGGCATTAAACTACTTTGAGCAGGATACCCATGTTATTTGTGCGGGCCAGGGATTAATATGGGTGCGAAATTAATATGAGCCATGTTATTGGGTGGCAACAAGAAGCAGATTCATGGAAATGGTTTGTCGTGGCCCATTTTAAATCGAGTCTTCGGTGTACAGTAGGGGAAACCCGACCGACGATCAGTAGAGAAGCAAGCGACCTTGGAGGTAAACCAGACACCTAAAGTCTGACGACTAGGGTTGGGCTTCACGCCTACTCGCGCTCGCGTGTTTGTTCCCTTTACCGCTTGCTAGCGCGCGTGTGCATTTTCAGCCTACCGGCTTCTAGGGTTTGTGCCACTACATGGGTTCCCAACGAAGAACCCCTGGAATCTGTATCAAGGCAATCCCCGCGTATTCTCGATTGCGAGCTACGCGAGTACTCGCCTCATTCCCACTTCCTCCTTGTCCCCTCCCCAGATCCCCCTTCGCTCTACCTCTACCACTGCTACCGCGATAAAGGGATCTCTCCCGGACCACTTCTTTCCCCTCTTTCCCAGCTACAAACCCCTTTCAGGACCGCCACAGCCTGACGACTTTTCTGGTCCCACATTGGTCTCCCGACCTAGAGACTGGAAGTTTGGAACAATCCTGCCCTACAAGTCAAGTAGAGTGCTCGCACTCTTTGTTGCGAGATAACCACGTTCTCTTGTCTACGTTCTACAAGTTCCGAAAAGTCGAGATCAAGAGCAGCCGCTCGGATGGGATCCATTCAGTCATAAAGAATCATCCCCGACCGACCCACAGCACAATATCTCGCAGGCTGGTCCCCAAGGAGTACCCGTTGACAGACGTAAAGCAACCCGTTTCCCCCTTTTCCTCCTTTTCCCTTATGCCTACGCCTTTTTCTGGCGTGACCCGCAACCAACGTCCGCAGGGGAAAATATTCCCCCGCGCCGGTCGAGCCTCCCCGGTGTCACGACGCGTTCACAAGCGTCGAGAGACCGATCACCGCCACTGGTAAGCGCCTCGATCTCGCAGGCAATTGAGAGCCCGGCTACCCCGGCCGGGGTGATTTCGACCCCGCAACTACTCTCCCCTATCCCGTACAACACGCAAGAGCACCCAGCTTCCATATCCATGGGCGTAAACCCGCGGCCCCGAATATCCTGGCGTTGCTCGCAACTCCCGGCACGCCTCATCATGTCCAGGGACCTACCGGTCAATTCGGGACATCAAAGCCGTACCAGCCGCCGTCGCAGGTGATTTCTTCATCTGGCTTGTACCTCCCGGCGTCCAGACAGCAAAGCCGCTGCACCCTCATGCCTTCTTTCCGCCTTCCTATTCATTCCTGCGCGAACAACCCTTACCACCGTACGGTGCGCAAAACCCGAAGCCGGATCAAGACCCTGTACCGTCGGCCCCGGTTACGATGAATCAAATACGAGAAATCGCGAAGGAAGAAATTCCTATCGCCATTCATCGAGCCCGTGTCGACGCGTGGCCGCGAAACGGGAGCAGGCGTTTTCGCGCCCTGACCGAAGCCGTCATAGACGAGGTGATCCCACAACTCCAGGCCTTCTACAAGAACGAGCTCGACGCCCGGCTACCAAAGAAGGCCGAAACATTGGAGTTGCCCAGTTCTCGCACCCCGGCGCACCAAGGAGAAAGGCGAACGCCTGTGGAAAGGGCCCCACAGCTTGCCGAGGAGCCCCGTTCAGTCGCAACCCGCGACGTAAAGGGGAAGGGACCTCGCTATCTGGGGTTGGATGAGATCACGCCTGTGAATGAGTTTTTCAACATTGCGCTGCTTTACCGGTTTTACAGCCTCATCGAAAGCGAACCGGTGTTCGACGGAGAACTCGTCGCGGAGTTGGAAGAGATCGCGAAACGCGTCAAACACTGCATGCAGGTATCGGCCTTTAACTGGAAGGACGGTATCGCCGTACTATCCTTCCTGAAGAATTGCACTAGCGCGTGCAACGACACTGGAGTTTCGGAAGGCGTGGCGTTACCCCTCCTCAAGTATTTCCTCGTGGACGAAGCCCGGGAGTCGTTCCTCACCTACACAGGTCATACGTTCAGGGGATCGCGCCCGGCTTCGAATCCATACGATCGTACCCCGAGGCCGTACAGTGGTTACTCCTAACCTATGGTCGTGGTGAAGAAGTCGCCAAGGCTTATAGGGAAGTGTCCCACATGACGCAAGATTCGGCCGAGACGGAGGAGCAGTTGCGACGCGCTTGCGGAAGAAAGCCATCCGATGCAGCGTGGAGTTCTCCGAGTGCACGTTAGTTTCGATCTCCGTGGATGGTCTCCGCCCCTACGCGCAACATGGCGTACAGCTACGGGGATACCCACCGCATTTGCACTTCCAGCATTCTGTGTTGCACTCCGGCTCTGGCCCTAATCTGCATGGCGCACAGCTACGGGGATACCCACCGCATTTGCACTTCCAGCATTTGGTGTTGGACTTCGGCTCTGGCCCTAATCTAATTTGGGAAGGAGCGCTGCCACGGTTGGCATGATGCCGCAAAGGAGCTCTCGATTGGGTACAAACCGGTGGATTGAAACGAGAATCGGTTAACACCCTCTGCCGCAATACGCATTTATCTCCAGTTGAGTCGCGGCGTCTATAGCCACTTTATTCTGGTCTTCCCTAACCTGTCCGTCCCTTGCATCATAGGAAGCGATTCGTCATGCGCCGGATGACGCTTGAGCCCGGCCGGATGAACCATGTCGAAGTCACGGCGCCCGTTTCCCGACTCCATGTCCTTGTGCCCAGGCATGACCTTTTACATGGATAGATGCTCCAGATGGCTAACGGCGTCGCCACGCTCCAGAAGGATGTGCCCTTCTTGGTTTCTGTCACCAACTTCGTTAC
>JAUBNZ010000229.1:0-20777 GCA_032355485.1 Bonnemaisonia californica
TACCACCCTCTCGTAGGCCAGCTACCGAGAGTTCACTAGGACCCTGTAGCCGCAACCTCAGTTCTCCCGAGGTTGCGTAATACTACAAGATGGCCGGATGAAGTGGCAAGCACACCGGCGACATGCGCTGCACTGTGGACATCGTCCTGCCTTACAAGAGAAGTTCATTGTATTACCTCTGTTTGGCGGTTCAGAAAGGGCGCTGGAGCCAGAAGATTGGGAAAGTAAAAGGGTGGAGGTGCAATGGTTGATTGACATACGCATTTGAGTTTTGAAATTCCAGAAGAGGGTACTCCTTCCAACTTGGAAAGAGTTCCCTATTCTGCATAAACATTTGGTAATGGCATACACGAAGTTGATTGGATTCCTGGAAGTTACAGCAATAACCTAAAACTTAAATATTTTATAGACGCAGAAATTAAGGTCCTTACGCGTTATGATTACCTTGAAGGCTAACTTGCACGCTGAATATCTCTCAGATCACCTATTGAATTCAGTGCCCTGTTCACTAAATGAATTTATTTAGTAAAGAGCTTTGCAATGATACGAGATTTATCACGTATCAGCACTGGCCCCTGGGGCACTAATGTGCCCCTCTGGGCTTAGCACTGTAAGCCGTCTTGGCTCCACGCGCACACGTGTACCCAACGGGGTACACGTGGGCGCGGGGGAATCGAGATTCCAGCAGTCCGTACCGATCTGGCCTGTAAGTCCCCGTTCCGGGCCTGCGTGCACTGTAAGTGCACGTGTGTCCGCGGAAAAAAATAAATAATATAGCACCCGTTCAGAAACGTCCTGTACGGAGCAGGCACGTAACTGTCGGGTCGTACCCTTCGCCGTGTGCCTCTGAGGTTACCACGGTGCGGGGCCTAGTAGCCCCAGCCGCGTATGGCTGGGTACTACAGTTTCGGTCTCTCCCATACTTCATGGGAGAAGATCGGGGCAAGTCCGTGGTTACTCCGCTAGCTGCGCTACGGTCTACAACTACCTTGGTCGTCGGAACCACGATTCCAGAAGAGGGCATCGCACCATCTGAGCGCAGAACCTCAATTGTTCGCCGAACAGGAGATAAACCGTTGGATAGCTCTATGGTTTGCTCGCCGAGCATCGCCTGCAGAACATCTAGAGTTGACCCTATGTGGCCGCGTCTCTCCAGGGTTCGTTACCAACACGGCCCAGAAACTTCGATTGGTCATAGACTATTCTGTAGTCAACAAAAGTCCAGAGAGCCGCCCGTTCCGGATGGATCCGCTATCGGACATGGCAGCAGAACTCCTTCCGCAGGATTCTCTGTTCAGGGCAGACATCCGGGACGCCTACTACCACCTGCGCCTCAGGGCTTGCGACCAGATGAAATTGGCATTCGGGCCGAACGGCGTCACCTACGTCCCCATGTGCCTAAACTGCGGCCTCTCGGTAGCTCCATGGTTCTTCAGCAAGGCTATGAAGCCGGTAGTGGCTCATTTACGCCGCGTCTGGGGCGCAGGGTGTTCAATTACCTCGATGACTTCTTCGGAGCCGCCAGAATTTCGGGTCTTGGTCCTACAACCGAAGCAGACACAAGGCGGTTCGAAATCTTCGTTCGAGGGCTATTTTCAGCACTCGGGCTTTCCCTGCACCCCGATAACTGCGAGTTTTCAGGCCAACACCAGCTGGAAATTCTTGGAATTGTCGTAGACACCGATCGGGCCTTGTTCGCCCTCAGCGCCAAAACGTTGGCAAAGATAGAGCTACAGGCCCGTCGCTTGCTCCGATACGCGGCAAAGCATCACCGCTTCGTCAGGGTCTCCGACATCCGACGGTTTGCTGGCCTGGCGAACTCCGTCAGTCCGGCAGTAGTGGATGCCCGCTTGCGGCTACGCGAGCTGTTCGACTGCGCAAAGCTCGCCCATGGGTGTCACATTCGTTACGGTATCCCCTCCAATCAAACTGTGCCAGATGGCTGCTCCAATCAAGCCCAGAAACAGCCCGTGACAAGTATGACATCACGCGTGATATGTCGCGGTCACGGTGTGACGTGCCAATCAGATCACGCCAAATCGCCCGTTATGATCACTCCGTCATCGGTCATCGAAGGGCCTCTACGCAGAGCCAAGGAGACCGACGCCTCTCACACGCCGCTATGAGCGATTTGCAATGGTGGGCCAGGCTAAGCAGAAACGAGCACGTAGGCTGCGCGATTTGACCTTCGCCAGACGCCGAGATGTTTACCGATGCAAGCATGGGAGGATCGGGGGCCCCTGGAATTTCCTGGTCCCTATTTCAGGGTTCTTCGACGCCAGTCACGAGGGCTCTCACATCAACGAAGTGGAGCTCTTGGCCGCCCTTTACGCGCTACGTCACTTTGTGGCCCACGCCCGCAAACGCTCTGTAGAGATAGTGTCAGACTCTATGGTCACGATGCACGTCGTGCGCAATTTAACATCGAGATCTCCCCACCTACTCGCTCGTCTAAGAGAACTGCGCGTGCTCTGCGAGGCCGAAGGTGTAACCTTATCTACCCCCCACATACCTTCGGTTCTCAATACCTGGGCCGACAAGCTGTCGCGCAGGCGAGACACCCATGCATTGCCATTCCCGCTTCCCGCTGTCAATCTTCTCGCCCGTCGCTTCGGGCGAGACCTACATATCCTAAATGGCCACGACCTTCCAGACCACCCCCTACTTTCGTTAATCCTGTCGTCTTACCGCGGCCCGCGCTCTTACCGTTTTGGGCTGGTCACCTTTGCAATATAGTGCAAGGCCTTTTGCTCACACCCAAATGGGACGAACAGAGTTGGTTTCAGCAAGCTTTGCTGTCTGGCGCAAAAAAAGGGTGAAGGTCCCCCAACCCCTCACGCCCCCCTGGTAGACCGTCGTACTCGATTACGGGGCTGGGCACAGCAGCAATGGGCCAGTGACGGCTATCGTGCCGCGAGCGCGCTGCTTCCCGTTGCAACCGGTTCTGTAGCAGCTGCCCGCCTCGTCGGTTCTGGCTACGCTGGCAGTAAAAAAGGAAACTAACAGCGGCTGTGGGAGAAGTTTCAAGCTTACTGTGGTGCTAATGGGCTTCGCTGCCTTCCTGCTCAGCCGCGTACAGTCGGTGCCTACCTAGGTTACCTATTCGAGCGCGGTACTCTACGAAGTGGGTCTATTAGACCATATTTAGCAGCTATCGCGGCCAAACATACCTCGCGAGGACACCAGGCACCTACTAATTCTCCTTTAGTACAATCCACCCGCAGGGGCTACTGCTCACAGGATGCCAGACGGCGCACAGGAGCCCCAGAACGCTCCGCTCCGCTCCCTGCTACAGTGGAGGCCGCTTCGCTGCTAGGAGCAGTTGCATCTGATTTTACTAAGAATCTACGGAACCTCGCGCTCCTTGCACTCAATTTTCTTTCGTGTGCACGCCCAGGGAGCGTTAGCGAGCTCCAGGCTGACGATTTGCGGCTGATCAGTGAAGAGGCTCACATCCAGCTTCGCAAGTTCCAGTATTCTGAAACTGGTGTGATCCCCCGCATTACCCTTCACGTACCGCTTCTTGGACCTACCGACCCTGTCCGGGTCCTTCTTCTACGGCTGTTAGCAGCGGCGCCGCCGACGCGCTTCTTGTTTCCGAGTCGACCCCCTCTCATCCCAGTAGCACCAGCTGCCCTCGCCCGTACGGTCTCTACCCAGCTCGCCGTTACCAGTACACTTCCTCCTCTGGGGAGTTCACACCCCGTTCGCTTGGAAACGGCGGTATCTCCGCCTCCTACGCCACTGGTGTCCCGATGGTGCTGGTCATGAGGATTTCGAATCACACGGACGAGCAGGTCGTGCGTCGACATTATTTTGATCCGCAGACCCCTGTTACGGTGTCATCGCGGCTCTTCTTTGGACGATTCCTTGTCAACCGTCCAGCAGCGCACGGGGTTTAGGCTGCCTGCCACTTGGCAGCCAGTCGCGCTTTTGTGGCAAACATCGCATACAGCGCCCCAAGCCACCGATTACACCTGAAGCGGCAAGTTGGATGTTAAAGGGCTGGTAAAGTTCATACTCATTGTAGATGTCCTATCGATATGAACCTGAACTACGCGTTCATATTGAGAAGAGAAAGTTAAGTGTATGTAGGTACGGCCTACGGGATGAGTCGGCCCTACATAAACCTACACAAGGCGAGTACACATAAAGTTATCTAATATCATGTTGATCATGCTGATAGCGGCCAAACCCAGCAGCAGGGAATCGAGCTCAGGAACCAGAACCACACTCCCTGTTTCTTCAACATAGCTCCGTCCTCTTTCCATTATACACATCTGCATCCAAGCGGATATCTAGTATCCGAGACAATACTACTGTAGCAGAGAGTAAATGTGTCCACCCCAGTCCTTCTAACGGCAGCACACCAGCAAGAAAATCCAGATAGCAGCAGATTGTCAGTCAACTTCTGTTGCCTTTCTTACACTCTCCTTCATTGCGTAACAGCCACGGCTCAGCACGAACCAAACCTGTCTTGCACAAAACATATTATGTATTTTGCAAGGCACAATATTATTGTCATTCGATGTCATGCATCATCGTCTTACATTTGCAAAACACAATGTGTTGCAAGTGTATGACGATGATCAAGCTTTGTACTATAGCAACATGTCCTGTTACAAAACAATATAGCATAAAGCTTGGCCTGTACCGTTTTTTTTGCATAGGTAAGAGGTCTGCCTAAACAGGCCGCTCGGTCAAAACACTCTGTTTTTGCAGAATCGGCAGACTGCGACGCTAAAATAAAATTTAACACGTACCTTCGGTACAGCAGAACCTCTGTATATGGAGGCATCTTTCTAAAGTTATCCCAATGGCTTCTCTCAGCCGCCTCCGCTCAACTGTGGCTCAAAAAAACCTGTATTCTATTGCGACTCCCGCACTATATAAAGCACAAGGCCCTTCGATTCAGACTTGTCTCACAGAGCACGCTTCCGTCCAACGTCGACCCTCTTCGATCAGAGCATTCCTGCTGGGATGCCAATCGCCATGCCATTATCGCCAGGCGAATCTGAAGCTACGATGGCCCGTTCCCGTTTGCAACTTCAGCCTCTCATTTTACGTCTTTTACACCGTGCTCTCCAGGAAACCCTCTCTGTGGAACAGCCCCACACATTGACAAAACAGCTTCTGCTCTCTTCACTCTCCAAATTGCAACTACCGGACCACATCAATCCTTCCAATGTTGCAGACGCTATCCACGTCTCGCTTCGGCCCTTCCATCTATCAGACTCTCCGTCAGAGCCTCCCACACTCTCCCACTTTGTCTCATTCATCCTGTCCCCGATTCCATACCCGACGTCTGCAGACTTTGTGAAAACATTTCTTCAGCATGTCGTATCCTCCCATCCGGCCATCACCCACCCATATCTCGCCCGACTGGCCAACGCGGACGTTCCAAACCCACCTCTGGCAATTCTAGACCTTGCTCGCAACTATGCCTCTTACAACGGCTCCTTCCGTTCTAACATATCCGCCGCCATCTTGAAGCTCCGTAGCCCCAAGCATGCAGAAGCTCTCCGTCACGATCTTTCCGAGGAGTCCGGCAAGATTGATGATGATACCCTGGCTACGCTGCATGATGCTGGGATTCAAGGGGAATGGGTTCACAATATCTCTCACCCCGTTCTCTTTCAACGCTTCCTGTCATCTGTTGAAGCGCACGTGACTACTGAACTTCCACCAGCTCTTCAGAATACGAATCCAGGCAACGTATTTTCCGACCATATCGCTAATTTCATAAGTCATCCAGATACGTACGAGGCAGGCGTCGTTGGCGCCCTCTCAATAGGTACTGAGGCCGTCGTCAAGTCAATCTACACTCCAATCATAGCCGCTATCCAGAAAGCCTTTCCGATCATGCCCCTACACGACTATGTATTTTTCCCGCTACATACAGTGGTTGATGATTCACACGCTTCAACACTTCTCGAAATTGCATCAGATGTCGTTCAACGTAGGCCGTCTGTGTCCCATATGCATCTAGTGCACGGTACTATTTCCATCCTCGACGCACGCGCCCGACTATGGGACGAGTTCCAGACCCGTGCTGATTCTATGCCGCCGATCGCAGCAGGCACTGATGACTCTAAACTAGGCGTGCCCTCCACAGCCAAGTTGTACGATGCGCAAACATCCCATTGGGTCCGGAATTCTCCAAAATGCCTTTCCGACTTTACTGGTCGGCCCCCCCTCGTTGAAATGCTACAACCAGTGCAGGGCAAGGTAGTTTTAGACGTCGGTTGTGGTGAAGGATACCTTACCCGCATCTTGCGTCGAGACCATTCCGCTGCGGCTGTAGTAGGGGTCGACATCTCGCCGAACATGATCGCTGCCGCCATTAAAGAGGAACAGGACAACCCGTTAGGAAACATTCATTTCACAACCGGCGATGCGAGAAATGTCATGCAATCGATCCGCCAATTCGGCCCAACGGCTGTACCCAGCATGATTTACGATGAAGATGTCAGTGGCGCCTTCGATGTTGCCATCGCATGTTTCGTCTTCAACTACATGAAGGTAGATGACATGACTAAAGTAATGTCGAATGCCTTCCGTTTATTGAAGCCTGGGGGGAAATTTGTCTTCTCTGTGCCGCACCCGTGCTTCCCATTTTGGGACTTAGCGGAGCAGAAGGGTGACTTGCCTTTCCGTTGGGATCATGTGCCTGGATTTTCCTACTTCAGTAGTGTCGATGATGTTACTGAAGGTACGATAAAGACTCGTGAACGTCGCAACCTCAATGTGCGCTGCACGCATAAAACCTTCGACTCATACTTTGGCTCGTTAAGAAAAGCGGGCTTTTCCGCTATGCCTGAGGTGCGTGAACTCAGTGTGACAGACCAGTTGCTGAAGATGGACGAAGAATTCTTTAAACCACTTTACGGGATTCCTTTGCATGTGGCGTTTTCTGTTCAGAAAAATGCATGCGAGCCACAAGTTAAACTTTCACCAGAGATTCTCTGGCCGACTGAATCGGGAATCACACTGTCTGATATAACTTTGGTCTGTCCACGAAAAGCTGTGTCGCAGCTTCATTCAGTGGCATGTGAGCTCATCGATTCCGGTTTCACTCCGGATGACATTTGCTCTGTGGACATCCCTAAGGAGAAGCTTCTGGACGCTCAAGCATATGCATCAGAATTGTCCAATAGGCTCGCTGGTCACAGTGGCCATGGCGCCGTGTTGGTTACGGGGCTTTTCCCCTTAGAACTTGCGCGCAGCAATGATGACGAGATCATGCGGATGATGTACTTTTTGTTGGCATGCGGAATTGGCAGAGTAAACAAACAGCGTGGGGCCTTATGGGATGTTGTAGACAGAGGACTCAATACGAAGAGCGACAATGTTCTCTTTAGCACGACATGTGAGGCGGCGAGCTTTCACACAGATGGCTCTCGGCGAGAATTTTTCCCTGATATTGTTGGTCTGTTATGTCTCGAGCCAGTTCCCGGGCATGGGGCCCTCACGCTTACAAACGGTTGCAATGCGTACCATGTTCTGAAAGGGAACATAACAAAAAGGGAATTCGACGAGTTGGAAAGTCCGAATATTATTCATGACCGAATCACTGGAGGGTTGGGAGCGTCAGATCAGATTATGTCGTGTGAGACCTCTGAACAAGTAGTGATGAAGCTGCGGGACATCGCCCTTCGACAAGCCGACGTATTGAAGACAATGGTGGAAGACAACACGTTTGCAATCTTCGCACGGAATGCAGATAAGGGAACATTCAGATTGCGCTACATGAGAGATTGGATTGAAAGCGGATACCGAAAAGCTAAGATTGAAATGCCTACCGCTCTTGTGAGTGCTATGGATAGCCTTGATAAGGAGCTGCTGAATGGAGTAACTGTGCGATGCGAGCTGAAAAGAGGTGAGATCATTTTGACAAATAATCATTGCATTGCTCATGCACGTGACAGTTTTCCAAAAGGGTCAGGACGACAAATGGTTCGAGCATGGATGCACGCTTCGTTTTTGAAGGGTATACTAAGGGAACCTTAATCTCTTCTGTAAACTCTATCTCAACTAACGGGGATGTGGGTACATGTAGATACAGGACAAATTGACTTTGTTTGTCTCTGGAAGCTTGTTCGCTGAACCTACTAGGATTGCAGAACTTTCCACTCTCTTCTTACGTACAAAACCCCTTTACTAAGGAGGGTCGTATGCTGATGTCAGTACGCAGTAGTTTTTCGTAACATGCAGTTTCGGGGTTTATGCTTAAATCACAAGTTGTGATTCACAACATATCTCATGGGTCCACACTGGTACTTCATTAATGGTTCATCGTGATATTTCACCACCGTTACCCACCTACAGTTAGGTCTACAGAATTCCGCTCTTCTGGTGTAGACACAATTTAGACTCTCAGAAAACACCCAGTAACATGTTACTTTTATGGAGCATAGAATAACGAAGGACACCTTTCCTTCCCTGAGAACTTCGAACCATTGCTGACAGTACAAACAGTTTCACGTAGGTAACCATTCACCCGGCACGTACCGTTCGAAGTATAGCGTCCAAAATGTAAACGATTAGGATCTCAACAAAAGCAGCAGTACTCATGACCTCTGTAGGCCATGTCCCTAACAATACATTTTCCTTACAGCTCCAGCTCCGGCTCCTTACTCACAAACCCACCAGCTGCTCTCTTCTTGAACAACGAATGTCGGACAACCTGTCTACTCTTCGGAAGCTCGCGAGGAGGCGCTGCATTCCTACGATTGAACTCTGAGTAACGCAATCCACTTGCACCTGTCAAGCCTGCCATTGTGGATTGGCGGCGACGCGCAACGCCCAGTCCGCCACCCGGGCCGTTTGCGGCCAGCGTACGCTCCTCCTCATCTACATCGAGGTGCTCTGTGGCATCAGCTTCGTTTGCAGCCAATACGGCTGTCAGAAGCTCCAATTGTTCCTCCTTCGTATCGAAATCAAGCTTTGCTTTATCCATCCCCTCCAAATGTGTGATAACCTTGAATGCGTAACCTTGGTCGATGAGGAACTGCTGCCTTTTCGAAGAATAAAACATTTCCTGGGTGTCCGTCGAAACAAGGGAGTAGAAGAATGCGTTGAAATTTTGTCCTGCCCGGGGCTTCGGGCGCAGAATTCGACCCAATCTCTGAGCCTCCTGTCGACGAGAACCATAATGGGAGCTGACCTGAATCAGCACGTTTGCTTCCGGAATATCAATCGAAGTATCTCCTACTTTTGAGAGAAGGATGGTTCCCAGGTTAGGATTGTGCTGAAAGTTTGCGAGAATTCGTAGTCGCTCGGTTTGTGTTGTCGGACCGTAGATATACGGCCTTTGTAGCCGGAGCGCATACATTTGCAGGGCAAACACATTGTCTGCGAAAATAATGACCTTGTCACCCCGGTCCTCATGGAATTTCACCAGGTACTGGCACATACGGAACTTATTCGGATTCATGGCATACAGGAGTTTCCGACGAGCTGGTGTCGACGAAAGGTACTCCCGATAAAATTCCTTTGTCATTGGACACCAGACTTCCGCGCATTGCACTGTCGCAAGGTAATTATCCCTCTGAAGATCAAGCCAATTTGCTTCATATAACTTCGGTCCAATTAGGAAGTTGATGTCACCAATTTTTTCATCTTCTCGAAGGAGCGTGGCTGTCAAACCAAGTTTGCAATGTGCTTTGATAACCCCAATTACTCGACGAAATACGTTGGCTGGTACCACGTGCACTTCGTCCAACAGCAGTAACCCCCATTCCTTCTCCTTCAGCTCATTTAGCATGCGTTCTGATTCCGCCGCACGTCGCCCGCTGTGCGATATCATAGAATACGTTGTAACTGTAACACCCCCGTAAAAGCTCTTGTCTTTTGGACCACCGCTCGAGGCTACAAATCGTCCAATATTCTCGCGAGGCATTGTACTCCACGTCGCAAACTGATAGCGCCATTGCTCCACAGAAACGGAACTGGTGCAGAGGCAAAGCACCGGTTTCTTAATTGTACACGCCGCTGTGACACCGACAAGACTCTTCCCGGCACCGCATGGCAAAACAATAACTCCAGAACGGGCTCTTCCATTCCCAAACATCTTCTCCAAGCTCTTTTCCTGATACGGGCGGATCTTCGCAATAGGCTTCAAATCTAAATCAATGCTGGGATTGACGGTGTCATTCCGGAAGTCATATTCCTCCATCAAGGGGTAGTCAAGTTCAATTGCCCTTCTCTTAACATGCTCCACTTCTTCAGCGCGCACTTCAAACTCAAATGCCTTCTTTTTGGAATGTCCAAGGTCCCCGTTTTCATCTTCATCCTCGTCATCCTCGTCCAGTGCTTTGGCCAACGCTGCGAGTGTTGCGGCATCACTGACGGCTTCCTCTCCACCTGCAAGCACGATGCCCTGGTCTTCTGTTTCGACCTCACTTTCCTTCTTCCTTTCACTTTCTGGAACACGTGCATCGGAGATCTTGGGGTCCGCTAGAAAGATCCTGAGTACAGCTTCATCCAATGTCTGCACCAGATACTGGCCCTTCTTGAGAACCAGCTTAGTTTTACCGTATGTCTTTGTACAATCACGAATGAACTTTGGCACTTCCTTCGGCAATGCAGTCTTGCAAAGCTTCCCAAGCGCCTTGATGATACTCTCAGAATCCAGCCCTACAGAAACTGCGGCGTACAGCGCGTACGGTGTAAGACGATACTCGTGCAGTTGCTCCGGTCTTGAAACCGGTTCAGCAATCGCAACAAGAAAATCGTAGGCTTGCTTGTAGATTGGAGAGAAAGTCTCAAGAAAGATCCTCATATCTGCAGACACATAAACTGGACGGGATGCATGATCTGGGCGCAGTGCCAAGTGGCTATAGTCGCGGATCTCTCTATCGTCACCATCATCTTCTTCCGTGTCTAGATTGAATGTAGCTTCGCGGGCGGCACGCGGTATCATAGGCAATGCATTGTCCTCATCCAGTTCGGCTTGGACGGGCTTTGCAGGCTGGCGATAATCAGAATCTTCGGAATCACTGTTTCCTTCGCGCCTGCGCTTCCTCTTCTCCTTCTTCTTCAGTCTGCGTTCTTTCCGCTCTCTCTTCCTCTTTCGGGACTCCTCCCGTTTCCTTGCATCCTCGGCGTCGTCATTGGGTCTGTACTCTCCGTCAGGGGGCGCCATGAGACGAAAGCGAAGAGTTGCGCTACTACGTCAGGCCAGTGAGAGCTGGCAGGGTGATGAAGGACGGAAGATGAAGAGGAGAAGGCTGGGGAACCATTAATCAGGGCATGTACATGAGCAATAGTTGTGTGAGAACAAGCTACCGAGGCTACGAGACTTGTCCGGTCGGGTCTAGAATGTAGACATATAACCTACTGTTGGTCAAGTAGCAGGCGAGGCGGCGGACGGCAGATTTTTAGTGGGACAAGATCATTATACTCTGTAAAGAAGAAAAGAGTCGCTTTGCAGATTTGGGTCCGTTGCTGACGACATTTCATGATGCGCCGTCTGGTACAGCACATGTCTATATTTCAATAAAATTTCAACCTCTCGACAGCGCTGCACATCGAGCATCATGAGCATAGAGCATCACGAGCATAGATCGCATCGCGAGCTTACAGTAGATAGAGCATGGAGCAGAAAATGCTACCTCTCGGTAGTAGCCGCAGCGCACCTGCTAGCCGCAGCGCACCTGCTAGCCGCAACTCTGCCACTACCTAAGGGTAATCACCCAACACCCAGGACGTGGTCACCCTTCGCACTGTTTCGGCTTAATAACTAGACACTCAAGCATCTGCCTGCGCAGTGTCAATATTTTTCACAACGAACACCGCCAACTACTACTACCGAGATTTTAAAAAAGCGCCCGGTTAAAAGTTGAACATCACCCTATCTGCCGGAACACCGGCATCCACCAGGATTAGCTTCACATCTTCGGTCATACCCTTCACACCACAAAGCAGAGCGGCTGTCTGCGACGGTTCCGGAATGCCAACTTCCTTCAAGGCATCTTGCACATACCCGGTCTTACCCGTCCATTCCGAGCTGCCCTCGGTAGGCCGCGACATGATGGGAATGACCTCAATGCCATCATCTTCCCACATCTTGAAACGATCCATATACGCCATCCGCTCCGCATACCGTGCACCGTAGAACAGCTTAACGGAACGCCTTTGCGAAGCATTAATACCATTCAAAACGGCCTCTACCGCTGCACGAATAGGCGCAATGCCGCTCCCGGTCGCAAATAGCAAAATGTCCATCGGCTTACTCTCATCCGGAACGGCCGGAAACGTCAACAGATCCAACTTGCCCATCGGAAAGCCCTTGCCCATAACGGGCGACATCTCAATCTCCTGCCCCTTTTCCAAATTGCACAACCAGTCAGTCCCAGGCGACTGCTTAATAAGAAACTCAAAAACGCCCTGCACATTCGGGCCGCAACTGATGGCAAAAAAGCCCGGCTTGCTCTGATCATTCTCGCGCATCTGTACGTACATGCCCGGCACACGGTACGTATCCGTCAACGAGCCCTTCTGAAACGTAGTGCCGACGTCTATGGCCACGAAACGATGCTCCTCGCATGCCGACGAGTTTTCTACAACGCGTACCACATTCCACGCAGTCTCCTGCTGCGTCGCACTGGCTACCACACGGGCGCGCGTCCGCGGCGCTGGCTGGGCGGCTACGCGATTCTGGGCGGCGTTGAAGGCTGAATGACGCGCGCAGAGGGATGTGGCGGAGGAGTGTGTGCGGAGGCGTACGCTGCCTACCGCGCCGATGAAGGCTGTGCTTGCGCGCCTCATTTTGCAAGTGGCGGGTTGGGAGGGGTGGTGATATGCAGATTGGTGTGGGTGGATGTGCGGTGCGGCCGTGCTTGCCACTTCGGGATCACAATCTGCTGCATGCAATGAAAAGTGAATTGGAGAGCGGCTACTGGCACGGTAGCCTACCGTTACTCACGTACACGTGTACTGTACAGCACAATTAAAGCACCATACACTGCTGTAAGTAAGATGCATGCTTTTAAAGTATCTACGCCTGCCACGTCCGTCGACCGCAGCAGAGCATCCGTCATCTATCCGCAGTCCTTCTAAAGTTCCGAGCTCGGCCACCCAGGCTGCCGTCGTTTACGACAGACACTGAGCCGCCTCCGCCCACAGAGCTATCCATTGCTCCAATCTCCCCCTTGGCCGGCATCAATGCCGACCCCAAAAACATGTCTCTACGACATCCTCAACATCGAAAGGGACGCCAATGACGTTGAAATCAAAAAGGCCTACAGACAGCAAGCCCTCGTCAACCACCCAGACAAGAACCCCCACCGCCAAGAGGAGGCCTCCGAGATCTTCAAGCAAGTACAGCATGCCTACGGCGTCCTCTCCGACACCCACGAACGCGCCTGGTACGATGCCCACCGCACTCAGATACTCCGCGGCCGCGACCCTGCAGTAAGCCCCGACGAGCCCCTGGGCCCCTCCGCCGCCACAGACGTCGACCTCTTCGCCTATTTCGCCCCCTCCTGCTACACAGGCTTCACCTCCGATCCTGACAGCTTCTTCTCCGTCTACGCCGACGCCTTCGACCAGCTCTGCGCAGAGGAGCAGGCCGCATCCTCTACCCCCCTCCCCAGGCCATCCGCACCCTTTGGCGGCTGCGATGCGGAGTGGGATACCGTTCGCAACTTCTACCGCGAATGGGAGCCCTTCACCTCCGTCAAGACCTTCTCCTTCGCGGACAAATGGAAGCTCTCCGACGCCCCCAACAGGGATTATCGTCGCGCAATGGAACGCGACAACAAAAAGGAACGCGCGAGGATTAAGAAGGAGTTTGTCGCAACTGTACGCGAGCTTGTCGCCTTTGTCAAGAAGCGAGACCCGCGTGTCGCCACGCGCCGTCAGAAGGAAATGGAGGAGCGCGCCGAGCAACTGCTGCAGTCTCGGCAGCGCGAGAAGCAGAGGGCCCAGCTGCGTAAAAACCAGGCTGCTGAGATGAGGGCCGCACGCGACGAAGCCCTTGAAGAAGATGCCGAGGCTTTGGATCACATTTTGGCCAGCATTGCGTTGGATGAGCAGTTGGAAAGGAGGAACAAGAAAGCACAAGCTCGAAAGCACAATTCTTTACAGTCAGATGGGTCTGAAGTAGAAGCTGCAGACGTATCGGCCATGGATGCAGATGAGGACGGTAGTGTCGCTACAAATCCACACGAGCATGCGGAAAACGGCGGTGGTAGCAAACGCGATGCTGATTTTGAGAAAGATGAATGTGATGATGACGGCGAATCCTCAGACTTGGAGCCAACGGAAGATGACTTATACTGCATTGCATGCCGAAAGTTGTTTAGGACATCTGCACAAAAAATGAATCACGAGCGATCAAAAAAACACAAAGCTGCAATGGAGAAACTGAGGAGAGAGGTTGAGGAAGAAGAAAGGGCGTTTTCAGCAGCGTCGAAGAGAGGGAAGGATACTGGAGAGCATCAGAAAGACAGTGCTTCTTTGGATGAAGAGAAGCAGGCGGGTGGCGATGAGGGTGATGTGGACAGTGATCGAGATGTTGATGCAACCATGGTGCTACCATCCTCAAGATCGAAGAAAAAGCGGAAAAAGCAAGCGCAGAGGCGAAATACACTCCCTCATGAAGCTCACAACATGGCAGAGCTCCAGCACCATACTGACAAGAGTGCGGATGAGTCGAGTCGTGGAGACGTTTCTAGATCCGACGTTGCTCACGGGAACGGAAATGAAGTACGCGAGGCAGAAGCTGAAACTACTGCATCAGTCACACAGAAGGAAAATGATATGAGCGAAACTCCGGGCTTATCCAAGAAGGAGAAACGACGTCTTAAACAAAAGAAGAAAGTTGCTGAAGGGACCGCGCAGGTGCTGATATGCAATGTGTGTAGTGCTGTGTTTGCATCGCGCACCAAATTAATGAAGCATCTAGACAGTAGAGGCCATGCGTTGCTTGTAGAGCCAACAGCACAAGCACGAAAGAAGAGGTAGTCGATGCAGGCTAGGAGAAGCGTACCACATAAGTGGCTGTCGCTACAATTTTGTGCAATGGAGTTTTTGGTGAAGATTTCAGTCTTCATCGCGGACCGGGTGGATTACTGAAACCGCAGTTAGACAACGCATTCTGGTTCCTCATCTTTTTATAGCTTGATGTAGCACTTCCCATTCCAGTCCGAAGCAATCTGAAGAGCCGCTATTGGTGTCTTACAGGCCAATGGGTCACGGATTGGTGAGGTTACGTGAAAAGGAGATAGTGTGAAAAGGATTGTGTGGGTTGTACGTCCCTAGATCTCATGCTGATGTCAACGGAATATACCTGTTCAACTAATTATATACTGCAAAGTCTCTGAAACGCTCAGATTACTATGCCGAGATGTAACTTTAGTACGCCCACTGCATACTTTTCTATTGCCGAGCAGTCGCCCTTTTGATATTATTGAAGATAAGACAGGCTGGCGAATTTATACATCTTGGGCATCTCTATCTATCTAATCGCTGATGTCTCATATAATTGTGGATTACATGTAACCCATAGGAAATATTTGAAGCGATTGCCATGTAGGTGCGAATTGTGGTCGCGGAAACTGGTCAGCGTACCGATTTGGGTGATGTATGGAATGCCAAGCAGTACTTTTGGGTCGGAAGCAGACGAGAGCAGATGTTCTGAGGAAGCCATTCTGATACAGAGGAAAAGGGATATAATGGGAAAAGAAGTTGTTCGTCTGGACTACTCGCTACATCAGAGTTGTTAAAATCGTGCTCAAAGGCTTGAGCCCCATACAATCATGTCATGGGGAAGATTTACTTACGTGCATATTTCAGGTTTGTAGAACAGCCGTATTACTAATTTGAAAACAGCGAATACGTATACGTTATCATAACATGCTTGTCACCTAGGCTGCGAGGGTATAGATCGTATGATGAAGGGTACGGTATGAACAGGCCTCTTCAGAATCGGACAGTGTCCAATTGTCCGATTCTAGTGTCTATTCGACAATTGGCCTTATATGAGGCCAGTTTTTTAATAGGTGTAGCACTGGGTAAAAATAGTTTTAGATTCAAACTTTTCCCGCCCTCACCTCTACAGTACTGTTCCCAAGCTTGGCAGGATCGAATTAAAGAGTGTAGCATCATCGAAGCCTCCGCAATCGCGATTGTCTTCCCAACTTCCGCAAATCTTCTCAACATGGCGAACGGAATGGATTTGCGAAAAGTCGCAGGTTCGCGTTTCCATACGCGTGCCAACTTAGTGACATCTGCTCTCAAGTGTCGTCGCATCTACGGTGCCAACTGGAAGACAAAACTTGTCACTGGAACCGTCCAAAACGTAACTACGGAACTCGTCAAGGGGAGAAGAAAGACTTCTGTCACCGCCAAGTGGGAGCTGCTGGATGGTCAGAAGATTGCCAAGCTTCATCTCGTGAGCGTTAAGGCCGGAGAGGCCCCTCAACAAGGTCCAAGTGACACGCATGCCGTTACGCCGACAGAAGCAGCACTATCGACTGTACCCGCTACTACTACCGCATCGACTGCCCAGGACGCCGTCACGCCAGCCGAGAGGAGCACAACGCCGAGCCCAAGTACAAGCACCGTCACACCGCGATCTGGTAGCGCCAATGGCCCGGTTTTTGTGGTTCATGATCGGACCTGGAAGGGAGAGGAAGTAACTCTGCCGTTTAATGGTCATCCATCTGCAATTCCTTGGAGGGTGATTGGTCGGCTAGATGAATGCATTTCGTTTGGTCACGGGCAGCGACATGAAACCGTTCGATTTCTTCATGTGGATGTTCCCTCAGTCCCACCTTTGTACCATGGTATTCAACACAAGTACGAAATTGGAGGGAAATGACCTCCCCCAACATCCAAAGGCGAGATTCTCAAATATTTTGAAGTACTTGTGCTCATGTCACGTTTTGATTTTAGTGACAGGCGTTCCCTGTGGAGTAAGGAAAGGACTTCGAAATACTTTCCACCTGCTGGTTTTGGCCACAGAATGGCAAGACATCGGTTTGAGAGTATCCGGAGCAACATCTGCTTCTCGGATGTGTTGCCCGTCTCGGGTGAAAATCCGAACAGATGGAGTGATGTCACGGGTTTTTTAACGCGATCAATGAGCTCCGGATTATGTACGTTAAACCTGGAGGCAATATCTGTGTGGACGAAAGCATGTCACGTTGGTATGGACTCGGTGGTAACTGGATCGATATTGGACTACCTCACTACGTTGCAATGGACAGAAAGCCGGAAAATGGTTGTGAAATCAAGACTGCAGCTTGCGGGACGAGTGGAATAATGATCAATATGGAATTGACTGTCTGTGCCGAGGAGGGCCACACACGTGAACATAAGGCCGACTTAAATCATGGCACAGCTGTCCTATTACGCCTAACAGAACCCTGGTTTAACAGAAATAGGGTGATGTGTGCTGATTCATTCTTCGCTTCGGTGCAGGCAGCATCTGTGTTGGGAAGTAAGGGGCTGAGGTTTATAGGAGTAATCAAGAATTCAACAAGGCAATATCCACTCGGATATCTTGGGGCTGTCGAAGTACCTTCTCGTGGGGAGCATGTGAGTATTATATCAGAGAGAAGCGAGTAAGACTTAAATGTCTGTCTTATGGGTCGACCGTGACAGGAGGTACTTCATCAGCTCAACGGGAACTACCACGAATACGACTCCCATTTTCCGCGAGAAGTGGAAGACAGTTGATGGAAAGACCTTCAAAGAGGCGACTGAAACGAACATTCCTGATGTCTGTCAAACGTACTATGACACATGTGCTCGAGTCAATAGACACAATAGTTGTCGCCAGGATGATTTACGTCTTGAGAAAAAGTTCGAGTGCAAGGATTGGGCAACACGTGTGAACACAACTCTACTCTCTATTTGCATTGTAGATGCTTATAGGCTGTACAAGGGCTATAAAGGGAACCGAAAATCTATGCGGCCAAATGAATTCTTTAGTCAGCTTGCCGATGGCCTTATCGACAACAATATGTATGAGATTCGTTGAAGGCAGCGATGTCCCTCGCAATCAGAAAGCTTTCAAGACAGCTACGGTCTTAGTGGGGTGGGAATTCACCTCATTTCGACCAATCGGAAGAAAATGAAGAATGGGAGCCCTACGTCTGCAGTGTATCAAGGAAGATGTTCAACGGGCAAAGGCACCAAAAAGTATAAGTTCATTTGCTCTGGGTGCCTCACGACTTTCAAAAAGGACGTTTTCACCTGCCATGGTGATACTGGAAGATACTGCTTTATGAAGCACTATCACGTTTTGCATGACTTTTTTGATAATTAGTTCCTTTCTCTGGTTCCTTGCTACTGAACTGCGAGAGAAGTACAGTAAAGAGATTTAGATACCTTTGTTACATCAGCATTTAAGTCATAGCGTGACGACGGTTCTGCATAGAGCAAAAAAGAAAACCTTAAGCCCCCTTCGATTTCGATGTGCGTTTTAAACTTGCGAGATAGCCCTTTATCTATGTCGGAATTTCTCCTTTATGAGATGTCACCTTGTTCTGTCTCATGTTCAACTGGGCGCTTGCGCATCCTGAGATAAAGGACCCGAAAAGAAATTGTCGAGCCCCTTATTGGGAGTTTTTGAGCTCTGAAGACCCCTGCGAGGTTTCACCGCGGGGGGCTCGGCGATGTTCGCCTTGCCCGCTGAAAGCTGGTACTTTTATTGTACTTAACCTCTACTGTCGGGGATGGCGCTGAGCCCCGGCTCGGCCTGCGCAAGCGTCTAATTTTCTTATCATACTTTGGACCGGTGCGCGGAGAGAAATAGGGCGTTCTAAAACATTTCTGGACTTATTTTTTCATCTATCGGTTCTGTGCGCGCAAGTTGGTCTGCTCGCCGGCTGGCCTCATATGAGGCCAAATCGTTGTCGAATGGACACTAGAATAGAGGGTCGACTAGCTATAATTCCTACCTAGGTTGAATCGCTAAACATGACTCGGACAACGATTCCTCCCCCCAAGATCGTCAATCATGGTTGGAACGAGCTTTAAACGCTCTTCTCGATTACCCTCGTGGGAATCGCTCGTGGTTAGTGTGAGAGTGTCCTACGACTCGCTCTCCCTTCCCCTCAACGTTCCAACCTGCCCTCTCACACACCCTAAATCCCATCACTGTACCCCTCGCGAGGTACAGTGCTCCCACTTCTCTCCCTGTCCTCCCTGTTGCCTCCCCGGCAACGGGCATCGTGTGGAGTCGGCCCTTTCACCCCCGATCCCATCATAGCCCCCTCACGGCGGCTAGGACTCGACGCGCCCACCTTAGCTCCCTTACAAAGAGCTAAGGTCCCACCGGTAGGCCTCATCTCTCCGTGAGGAAGATGGGATTTACCGCACCTTGGTGCCCTACCGCGCTATTGGAGAGGCTAGGGACACAGTGTCCGGAGCCCCCAGGTCCAGCGCTCAGTAGATAATACAGTAGAAGACCATGTACCCGATTGGTCTGGAGGAGAGACGCGGAAGCCTTCATCTCATCATGTACCCGATTGTTCTGGAGAAGTGACGCGGAAGCCTTAGTCTCATCATGTGTTGGCCATCTAATCTCGAAGGCTTGGTCTACTTCAACCACGCGCATTAACCCCTCTAAACTGTAGTACACCCGAACTCCTATGGTGCTATCTACTACTCCAAGTATTGGACATAGGTTGTAAAGTGTTCCTCTAGTCTTGATGTACCAGAGCACCATACCTAAAAGAGAAATGTTCTGGAGTATGGGGATTCGACCTCGTGTTTTTGGACCCTTGCGAAACGGACTACCGAAGTTGTATTTCACGCGTTGCTCAGAGAATAAAGGTAGTATCTTTTCCAGTATCAAGTCCTTCGTAAAGTTGGTGGACACCAAGAAGTCGCTGTCCACGCCGTATGGTTTGATTTGCTGTCACGGGGTGCTCCTGTTGCTTTGCACGGGGAGCGGAAGCGCAACTCTCCTGTACCTTGCTGTTCTCGGTCTGGAGCGCTTCGGCCGTCTTCTTCGGGGCTTGCGTATCGCAATGCGCACAGCGAGGACGGCTGCAAGCCCGGCTACTGACGAAACGAGGGAAGAAGCTCTTTGCTGCACGCGCTTTGTGGTTGTCGGCATGGCGGCATAAAAAAATTGGCTTGGCCGTTAGCACGATGTTGATGCATTATGGTATCTGTGCCTTATTTGGCGGCAATAGTCAGATCTGGTGGACTGGTTCGACCCTTCAGGGGTCGAACCAGAATCACAAATCTGGTCGGCGCCTGCCAGATTCCGAAGCCATCGATTGGCTAAAAAGGTAGTAAATTGGTGAACTGTTTATTTCCGGGTGCACCCATATGTACTTTGTGACAGAACAGTACATATGTATTGTGTTCTGTCCTAACTTGAAAACTGTGCAATGTTCTACTATGTAACAATGCTTTTAAAATGGTTGCAATTTGAGCAAACCCGAGGGTTTCATGCTTCTAAAGTCAAACACAGATAGTGAGTGCATTAGAAAAACTGAGAAATAAAGCCAAATTTTAAATGTATTTATTTCGTTACTGTGACTATTCCAGCTGCTACCACCTACGAAATTTGGGTCAATATCTAACGCGTCTGCCTCAACCTGGGGTACGTCCATATCGGACGTTGTTTCATCATAACTTTCAACGTCATCATCATCATACTCAGAGTTCCAGCTCCGATCATCCACGTCCTGAGAATCCCCGCCTGTAAGACCATCATAAAAATATGAGGCCTTCCGGTATTTTTCTTCTTCCTTGAGTGTATGGTTGACATAATTTCCAAACATTTCTTGATTGAAATTAATTATTTC